>RJWM01013450.1:0-53406 GCA_004363535.1 Dasyprocta punctata
CAATCTATTCTGGAGATCATGTTCTTATCCATGTGAACACAAACCCTCTTAGATCTCCAAAACAGCAGAGCAACAAAAGTTTCACCTGTCTAAAAGATTAATATGCGGTTGCAAGATCCTGTAAATATTTAAGTTAATTTCAACAGGCTAACTGTTGCAAAGTGCAGGCTGATTTGGAGTTGAAGCCAAAGTGCTGCAGAAAAAGAAGCTGCAAGCAGATGCCTTCCAGGCAAGGTCTCTCAGAAACCATTCCAGACAGTTCTGAGAAAACAGACAGGAAGTGTCTACCACCTTTGCCTTTTGAAAGGTATTATTTTCTGTTTCAGAAGCAGTTTTTTGTTTCTTTTTTTTTCCAGTTTTTTGTTTCTTTTTTTTTCTCCAATACATTTTAACTCCTGAAAAAAAGACACATATTTCATACGTGCATTTAGTAACTGATGTTTGATTTGGCAAATGGCAAGAGATTATTTAGCAAATTCAAACATTATTTTCCCCTATGGCCAATGTACAAAGAAAAACCTTGTGCAATTTCCCACCAAAAACAAAAAAAAACCCTACACTGGATTAGAAACCATCAGCTGAACTAACAAATGATTAAAAAATGGTCTGCCCATATAGCTTTTGTCTTTCGCACTCTGAAGTTTGTTGCTTTTACTATTAAGCATTCCCCAGATCTTCAAAAAAAAAAATTGTATAGTCACTGATACATAATGACACTAGCATAACAAGCATTTGCTTCTCCTGAAGGGCAACAGACTGGTATGATTTCTGGTAATGGAGAAACACTTTAGGATCACATGTGTTGTCTACATAACAGTAATGTACCTTCAAGAAAACTGTCACAGTAATCATGTTATTAAGAGCTTCTACCATCACAGGACAACCTACTCCAGCAGAGCACTACAGTAAGAAAAAATACACTACTACTTCATGTAAGTTTTCTAACAACTTCAAAGAGCTAGGCAGGGCTACGAATGAGAAGTAGATTATGTAACTAGCCCAAAGTCCCCTGGCTCCAAAGATGCAGAGCTGGGGCTTGTGCCCAAATTTAACTCAATACAGCATAAACACAATGTAGCAAACCATCACAGATTGATCTAAACCTGAGTTTGCCTCTTCATGGAAGCAGACAGACGAGTTTGCTGTAATTGTTTTGCTTCATTTGTCCTGGATAAAATTCTAGCCAAAGATGGGCAAAGGTGTCACATCGGGGCCTGCTCCAGCAGACAGCCTGAGAGTCATGGGGACAATTGACTGCAGGGAAGGGCTTACACAGGTGTCTGCAGGGGCAACACAGATGCCTCCACCAAGCAAGGCAGAGCCACTATTGATGGCTGAGTGATATTTTAATACTGTGGTCTCATTCTACAGTCTACTACATAATCATTATCTAAAACCTTCCTTTTGAATGACAGTCATATCTCGGTAAGTGACTGCTTTAAAACTTATCAAATTTAGTACTTGATGCATTTTTACACAAAAATTTTGTCCCAATGCTCAGCATGCAAGCTAAAACTTGCCAGTGTTGATTGCCACTTAACTTGCTACCCTTTCAAAACCAAACAGTCTGTTTGGCACCAGTCATTTTTTAGAATCTGTCGCACCTTCCCAGAACCAGTTAATGACAAGAACCTAGATACCGCTGCACACCAAAAGTTAGAGTCAATATTTAAGTCTCAGTGTGTATCGCACATTAGTAAGAATATCTAAAGAGCACTTCTACAAAAAAAGTGGAGGTCACTGTCTTCCTCCTGCATCACTTCAGTTATTTGGCTGCAAGTTCTCAAATTGATTAAACAGTGATGTGATTAACGTATTTTAAAAGATTAAATCTGTGACAAAGACCTTTTTAAATTTTTATGGTGACTTTACACACTACTCTGAATGGCGTGTGATTTAGAAACTTATGAACTGTTTATTTCTGGAATTTTCCATTTCATATTTTCAACTCATGAGTAGCCCTGGGTAACTGAAACCATAGAGAGCAAAACCACAGAAAAGAGAGGACTACTCCATCCAAGATTTGAGAGCAGGATCTTGAACAGGTGTTTTTACACCCACATCATAGCAGCATTATTCACAACAGTTTGGACAGTTGCTGGATAATTTAACTATCCAGCTACACAAAGTCTAGCAAACTTGAGTTCTTTTTCCACAAATGAATGTATTATCATTGTGCTACTCCAGAGTACAATTTAAGAGTAATAAACCCCAGGAACAATTTGTTAAATAACTACTATTTAGCTTTAAGAATAGTAACAACTCAAGACAGGGTTTTCCAAAACTAGATTTCAGGTAAAGTGATAACCTGAAGAAAAATGAGAGGCCCCAATACATCAATTCAAGGTTGGAAATATATCAAGCATCAAGTGCCCCCAAGGACAGAAAAGGGCTAGAGAAAAAAAGTACACAGCCATATCTCGAAAGAGACAGTCTGGGGTTCCTCTATCTCTTCTCATTTGACAGTTTTCTTGCCCTGTACTGATCAAGACTCGGACTGACAGGTACAGCCCTCCTGCTTTCTCCCCTGGTTATCAAAGTGAGAAATTTGCAGTTATGTTTTACAACCAAATATTTTCAGTTTCCCAACAAGTTCAAGGGAGTTGAAGCCATGTGAATTACAACTTGCAAATGCTTCCCAGAAGAACACAGAAGCTATTATTACAACAGCTTCACAGGAAAAGGTCAGAACTAGGCATGGGAAAGATCCATTCTCCCGCTGGCTAAAGCACCACTCACTTAACCTCTCTTGCTTTCTCTTCATACCTGCTTTCACACTGTTTACCATTGGTCAAGCCTTGATAATCTATAACCCTAAGCAAATCCAAATCAGATTCAATTGACACAAGCACATACTAGAGGTAGCCTCGAAAGAGTACTGGACATCTGTACGACTTGACGTTGAAACCTTTGGCAAGTCGTCAACATTTCAGAGAGCACTTTAAATGTTTTGGTTTGAGAGCTAATGCAACATTTCCCACTGATCAACATAAGCTGTTCAGGCAGAAAGCAAAGTACATTTCCCTCAACATCAGTCAGATGTTACACTCACTCGCCGATCCTATCTTGCCTACAGGGACCATAGGAGACTGGAAAAATTGGTAAGTAGGAAAATTTTACCCAATGCAGAGTATTTCAAAAGAATATTTGTAATTTCAATGTAAAATGGCTTTTTATGCTCTTGACCTCTTAATTCTTTTCGTTTAACGGATGGAATGACAGATTTATACGTGAGACTGGATTTTTCCAAATTCAAACAATAAACTAAATCTAGTTACCTTTTCTCTGCAAATACTGTTTAACTTAATGAACCATGACTGGCTGACACAGGACTCATACTTTAGGCGTTATGAAATTCCCATTTTTTAAACAAGTTGTAAGTCTGCTACAGGAAAGTGTTGTGCATATGTGGATAAGGAATTAAAAATGGTTATCTGATATGGTGAAGTAGACCAATACAGCTGGTTATGACGTAATTCTCAAGGCAATGGCAGTTCAATAAAGAACTAAAATGCTCAAGAAAAAAATAAAAAGCAGAAAGTTTGGTTTAAGAGCATGAAAGGTCACATCCCACAAAAACTGAAACTAATGTGAAATGCTTCGTGCAAGAAACTTAAAAGTTTTCTCCACAGCACTAAATGGCTGGCCTACTGGTGGGAATTTAAATGGAGCCACAATTTATTTTCAAAGAAAAGAAACAGGAATTAAGTAGGTATCATAGTTGCTTTTCTTTTTATTAAAGTCGTATGTTTCAATTTTCATTTCCTTGATTCTTAACTTGTGATTTCTTCCTCCAAAATTTAACAAACATGTAAATGTCAAGCATCCATAGTGTTTTTAGTTGTATTCTGTGGATGGCAAGGACAAACAATATAGATATTTGTAACCCTTATTCCACTGTTTTTATATAACTTGCATAGTAAATTCCATAGAAATAAGACTCACAATTTTAAAAATGTAAATCATGCTTAGAGTCCACACTTCTATAGCACCCCTAAAATACATTTTTTTAAAAGCCCTATTTTCTGAAAAAACTAGGTTGAGATTTAGAGAATGTATTAACCACAGCATGTCTATACCCTGAAAAGGTGTTAAAACCACTAAACTTAGCATTTTTAAATTTTGATTCTCAACAGTCACCCTCTAAGTGGAGAAAAATACACCGTTAAGTCTTCTAATTATATAAAAATGCTAATGCTACATGTGTGCATTTGTGTCTCTCTATATATGTATGTATATCACATAAAATTAAAAGTAGACTGGCATTCACAACCTGCCTTTCCATTTTAGTCAACTCTCCCCACTCACCCTACCCCCTATAGGGAAGGTGCTTCATGGCCTTTAGGGCTTCCTCAACGTAAAACTTTCACAAACTGCTAGAAATGAACACATGCAATTCAGATTGCCTGAAAAGAAAATTGTGAGCAAAATTATGTTTGAAAACAAAACAAGATCTAAGTTTACTGACTTGCTGGTATTTTCCATATTCCTGTCCATACTGGTACAATATTTATACTTCTTTTCATTCATTAGTAATTTTACTAGTAAGTTTTAAATGCATTAGCATTAACCACATGAAAGTGTCATTTGGGGAAGCAAAAAAAAAATCCCCAAATACCAGCAATTTGATGACTCAACTTGATAGAAAAGAAAGGTAGGTCCCCTTCCCTGCCTTTAAGATCATGTGTGTAAAGGCAGAGACACAGTCTCAGTGGCACACCTGGAAGTCAAGGAGAAGAGGGAAAAAACTGGTGATATTTTACAGTAATTTTCCTATGAGGAAGATATCCAATACTTTCAATTTAAAACTCAAAGTACAAACTCTCGTGGTACAATCCTCTGTTTTTAAAACCTTTAAACAGATACTCATTTGATGTTTTTGGAAGACCGTCAACAATGGGGAGGGCTTTCTCTTATTGCCTCTATTTCAAAATTAGGAAAACAGGGTACAGAGAGGTTTAGTAACTCATACTAACATACTCATAAAGCTTAAGGATGGGACTTGAAGACAAAAGTAGTTCGACTTCAAAGTTGCTATCCTAAAAAACAAAAAAAAGGGGCGGGGGGCCGCAGATTTAGCTCAGTGGCTCAAGCAATTGCCTGCTAAGTGCAAGGTCATGAGCTCGATCCCTGGTACCAAAAGAAAAAGGAAAAAGAAGAAGAAGAAGAAGAAAAAAATCCACTGCCCTTTTTTGTTCCCCTCCTTGACTCTGAACTAAGGTGATTCTGTTCAACAAAAATTGTGCTTTATGCACAAATACAAGTTGGAGATGCAAGACAGTACAAATGGCTGGTCTTTGGAGTGGCTGCTTACATAACACAGGCAATAATTGCACTGTATAAAATAGTAAATATTATTGGGACTTGGATTTTTACTAAGCCAATTTAGCATGTTGGGAAAGATGTGATTTGGAGACAAACAACTAAATCTGAAACAGCGGTGACCTTGAATTACGCCTTTTCATTTTGTTTTTGTTGTTGTTGTTGTTATCGTCTTTTTCTTTCTTTTCCCTCCTTTCCATCACCTATTAAGGGGGTGCAGATGCCTGGTATATAGGAGTCATTCAATAAAAATGGAATCCCCATCTCATTTTCATCCCTGCTAATAACTAAGTTAGAGGTAGTACTGGTAAGAGCCAAACCCACAGGAAATTGCTTGAGCTATAATGTGTGACTAAGGCCCAAAAATAAATCATATAGATAAGGAAGATAATACTGCTATTTTACCAGTTGTCACTTCCATAGGAAGCTGTAATACAAGTACATGTCATGCAAGTACACAGCCGATGATCACCTATCAACAAATGCCTACTAAGTGCTTAATACTAAGTGACCTATTTTCTAAACAATTACACTGCTTCTTCCTGGCCAGTCCAGAGAACCTGTCGGCTAGGGAGCCTGGAGTTCAGGGTCATGCCTGTAAGTCCCACAGGTGGCTTTATACAAAAAAAAAAAAAAAAAAGAGGTGTGCAGAAAAGACAAGAAGGTTAGTATTTGCTTGATGTACATATTTGGTGGGTCAATGTATTACCAAGCAACCAATCTTACAAAAAAAGGAAACTAAGAAAACAGAATCACAGAAGTTAAGATGGTGGACTAAGAAACCTTATATGCTTTTTAATTGAATAACTTGTGATAAAGTCTAGATGTTTATCAATGTTTATTGATATTCACAGTCCAGTACATACAGTTTAGTACCTGACATGTTAAAAACTAGAAAACTAATCAAAACAACTTTAAATCATTTTTTAGAAAATACAGTTAGATACATCTTAGCTGAGAATTTCCAAACATTTTTACTTCAGGATCCCTTTTACTCTGAGCTTTTGTTTGTATATGTTTTATCTATCCATATTTATTATAAGTTAAAATTGTGAAAGTTATAAAATATGTAGTAATTTTAGAAGAGCACCATACATTAACATAAATAACATTTTATGAAAATATTTTCAAAATACATATAGTAAGATGGCTTTAGTCTACATTTCTTGCAACTGACCTAGGAAAGATAGTTAGATTCTTTTTTTTTTTTTTTTTTTTTTTTTTGGTACCGGAGCTCGAACTCACAACCTTGCACCTGCCAGG
The DNA here is from genome assembly GCA_004363535.1 of Dasyprocta punctata. Classification (NCBI taxonomy): domain Eukaryota; kingdom Metazoa; phylum Chordata; class Mammalia; order Rodentia; family Dasyproctidae; genus Dasyprocta; species Dasyprocta punctata. The sequence goes on from RJWM01013450.1 coordinate 6,586, forward strand.
CAGGCGCTTAAGCCTCTGAGCTAAATCCTCAGCCCCACTTTTTGACACAGGGTCTCACTATACAGTTTAGGCTGGCCTTGAACTCACTTTGTAGCCCAGGCTGGTCTCGAACCCACAATGATCCTCCTGCCTCAGTCTCCCTATCCTCCTGCCTCAGCCTTCCTAGGGGTGGGATTAAAGGCATGCACCACCACACCCGGTTTAAAACAGTTAGATTCTACTACCACATTCATTGTGCTGTAAAATGTTGTTTGGTTAATGCATATTGAAGAAGATCAAATATTTAATCTCATATACATAAATAATGAAATAATTTAAGCCTTCAGAATTTTTCTCTGATACTACACCAGAACTCAACAAGTGAAGGTTTGTTAAACCATGCCTGTAATGTTGATCTAAAACCCTATTAAGGATATTTTCTATTTTGCTACATTAAAATCCTTTGGTCTGCCTTGATCCTTGAATGGATCTTTCACTCATATTTAACTTTAAAGCATCAATGTTGGTCATTTGGAGAATAAAATATTCACTGAGAATTTTCTAGTCTATACACTTTTCATTATACAGTATCAAAACATCTCATTAATTAATATTGCCACTGATATCTCAATGTCAATGTTGGAAAGCTATGAAGCTCACAGTGGTAGATACAAGTTTTCCAAAATTCTGTGGTTTGAAAGGAAATGACTGAATGAAGCATGGGGACAATCGCACAAGGCAATGCTATATGCTAACCAAAATGAATGAATTATAGCATCTTGGGTAACACGGATAACACGGATACACTGGCTGAGCATTTCTGATCCAAAAATTTGAAATCCAAAATACTCTGAAATCTGAAACATTCTGTGCATTTTAGGTTTCCAGATTACGTATTTGCAAGTATAAAGTCTATGGAAATGTTCTTAAATTCAAAAAACTTTCAAATTGCAGTCACAAGATTTCAAGTAGGAGAAAAATAAATGAATGAATAAATGTATATATCTCATATATATACACACATATATCAAATATATAATATATACCATATATATAAAATATATATCAAATTTTATATACTTATATGCTAGTATGATATATGCAAAAATCACTAAAAAATTAGTTTTAAAATCAAAATTTCATATTCATATCACATGCACAAAAATTGCATATTCATATCACATGCACAAAAACTTTTAAGAATATATATGGATGTTATAAAATTTAATTACACAGGAAAGCAAGGATTGAAGAAAACAGGATTCAGGTTCAGTAGGATGAACGTAGCCAGAAGCATGGCCCAGGGATGAAGGAAGGACTGGTTAGTTACACATGGCTGCTTTTTGTCAAGGACTGAATTCTTTCAGTTGTTGAGTTTAAGGAATACCATTAACACTAAGAATAACAAAATGAATTTTTAAAAAGTGAACCTTGCTTCAGGGTTGCACAAGACTGTATCACGAATCAAGAAATGTTATTTTTCTACTTTTGTAACCCAAAGATTTTTTTTAAAACTACATATTTTATGTATTGTGCTCACAGAACATGACAATTGAGACACAAACATATTTTTAAAACACTAAAGGTCCTGAGCCAGGTATTTAGCTCAGTGACATAGCACCTGCCTGGCAGGCACAAGGTTGGGAGTTCAATCCCTGGTACCAAAAAAAAAAAACCAAAAAACAAAAAAATACTAGAGGTCCTGAACAATGATCACTTGATAATTACAAAAATTTAGTCCTTTTTTTTTTTTTTTTTGGCGGCACCAGGGATTGAACTCACAACCTCACGCGTGTCAGACAGGCGCTTAAGTCACTGAGCCAAACTCCCGGCCCTGGTTTTTTGAGGCAGGGTCGCACTGTGTAGCTCAGGCCAGCCTTGTGCTCGCGTTGTAGCCCAAGCGGGCCTTGAACTCACAACGCTCCTCCTACCTCAGCCTCCTGAGTGCTGTGATTAAAGGCGTGCGCCACCAGGCCCAGCTAAAAATTTAGTCCTTAATCTGACCACAGTTATATAAATAAATGCATCCATAAATTTAATAAATATTCACTGAGCTTCTACTACTTGGCAGGCACTACTCCGCTTCTCCTAACATAGCAGTAACTAAGAGAAGTAATTTCTCATGAAGCTTACCTGGGGAGGGGGGGGTGAATGGGAAGAGGAGAGGAAATAAGTCTAAAAATACTATTTAAGGGTGTGGCTGTGGTGGAGGCTGAGAAAGAGGGAAGGTTTCTGAGAAGGTGACACCACACTGGGCACCGCATTGGGTGCCCCAGATGACACAGGCTGAGGACAAGACTTCAAGTACTTCTGCCCCAGAGTGGGGTTTGCTGCAGAACTTTTACAACTTCAACCCCACCACAGTGACAGTACAAAAGCAAATTCACTTAGGTATTCCTGTCCCTCTACAGTGCTTCACAAAACTTAGGTGGTCATCCTTGCAGATCCTGCCTAGAGCCCCATCCATTTACATGGGCCGAGAAACTGTTCATGATTTATTGGGACAGAGGAAAAACATTCATCTGGTCAGAGTTCTGCCAGGCACTGGATAACAGAAAGGATCAAGAGGATAGCTAGAATGTTAAGCCTTTGGTTTATTTTGAACCTTTGTTCATTAGACTGAAAACACATAAAGTAGTTCAACAATCCGTATCAACAACGAATATTTGCTTATTTGCCTAAAGCACCAAATGTCTGCTGCCCTTTTTCCACATCCTCCACCTCATACACACAAACACACCTGCACTTCTTCCAGAAGCTAGCCATGTCACGTAAGATTCAAGGGATAGAAGAACTCGCTGGCAGTTTTACTGCTACAGCTTAGACAAACTCCTAAGTAGCAGCGACAGGCTGTTCGTGTCCACCAGAAGAGCAATGCTGGCTGCCCTGGCTGAGGAACTGAGGAACAGTCAGTGATAGTTACACCAATGTTACTTCTACTAAGCTTCTGCCAGTCACTAACTGGAGGGTAGTATGAAGCCAAGGTAAAAACACACAGGTTAGATGATACAGTGACCAAGGGCTTGCAAGATTTGAGAACCACAGTTATTCTACTTACCTGCTTGGGTAACTTGTCCAACCCACTGTGCTCTCCTCATCTGCTTCCTGTATAAAATGCTTTAGGTCACTCACCAAAAATTTATGAGTCACTTACTGGACCAGGTGAAAATATAAAGCTCTCCCCCCATGCAGTACAATAGACAAGCCAGTAGAAACAAGTTTTTTTGTTTGTTTGTTTGTTTGTTTAGAACATAAATACTTAAGGCTTTAAAATAGAAATGACCTGAACTCAACTCTGAGTTCTACTACACAGTAGGTTTGATGCCTTGGACAATTTACTTAAATGTTCTAATTGGTTTCTTCAATTATAAAATGGGATTACTTCTATCTTGTCAGTACTGTTCGAGGATTTAAAAATTCACGGCTGTAACTCGCTCATTTTCATTTTTGCGAAACAATTTCACTGGATAAGTAATGATTCTTTTTTCACTCATTATGCTAATATTCATTTCTGGCATTACAAAGAGCACTTCAATACACATTCTTACACGTATTTCCTGGTATACATCAGCAAGAGTTTTCCAGGGACTAAATCTAAAAGTTACATTGCTTGCAATTGTGCATCTATGCCAAGTGTCTCCAAGTCATTTTCCAAAGTGATGAACTTTAGAAACAATTCTGAGTAGCAGATTTTTTTAAAGGCCTGAAGATGATACATAGCACAGACCATTTTTACAAAGGAATGCATGTATATACAGTATTGATTAAAGTCATTTTTAGCCAGGCATGGTGGCCTTTCATCCCAGCCCTCAGGAGGCTGAGGCAAGAGGATCACTGTGAGTTTGAGACCAGCCTGGGCTACAAAGCAAGTTCAAGGCCAGCCTGAACTGCATAGTGAGACCCTGTCTCAAAAACTAGGGCCAAGGATTTAGCTCAGTGGCCTCAGTGCCTGCCTAGCAGGTGCAAGGTTGTGAGTTCGATCCCTGGTACCAAATAATAATAATAATAATAATAATAATAATAATAATAATAATAAAGTCATTTCTAAAAATAGAAAGGAATCTATTAAGTCCAGGACAGGATTACTTCTGGGTGAAGGAAAGCAGGTGGCCCAGGTAGGGGCAAGGATGAGACCAAAGAGTGTAGGCAGGGTTCTCCCTCTCAGGTTGATGTGAAGTTCACCTGTTGTGCTTTAGTTTCTATTATAGAATGTCTTTCCAAAGTATTAAACATCCCATTGAAATGAAAATCTATGTTTAAAAGCAAATAGTCCTGGCTATGTCTGAAGCAAGGTACAGTTTCCAGTGAATGGTAACTACTGCTATCGAAGGTACTGAGCCCACATTGAGGCATGACTAATTTGGCTGGTGTGCTGAAAAATCCTGGGTCCTCAATATTGAGAGCTGCAAGGGACCCAGAACTTCAGAAATCAGAGATGCTCAGGCAAAGGAAGGAGCTGAGGCTTCCAGGATGCCAGAATACCAGACTCAGCTCTAAGCAGGCACAGATAGTGCCAGGGCTCTTCATCGCCTTTTCCTCAGCATCAAAGATACTGCCCCATAATCAGTGTCAAAAGAATATTGGAAAGATGAAAGAAATTTTTTGTTTCATAAATGATAGTTTAAAATGTTTCATATAAAGATTACTTTGGTTTAAAAGACAAAGTAAAAAAAAAAAAGATGATCAAGAATAGAACAACTGACATCATTTCAAGGATAGGCAAGAGCCTCCAGAGGTGACTGAGAAAGAAAGGACTGCTATCTGACACTCGGTATGTCATGCATTGAGCTCAAGGACCCATCCCTAAAAACTTACTGTTGAATACATGTATCCCTAAGTATGTATACATTTACTTTGTTTCCTTTTACCTAATAATTTACAAAGTAAGTTGCAGGCATTATGATCCTTTCATTCCTTAATACTTGCATACACACCTCTGAATATTCTCCTGCTTAACCACACTATTAATATTCCTAGAAAGATTAATAGTAGTTCAGTAATGTCATCTACTCTACAGGACGTATTCTGATTTACACAACCTTCCTCAAAACAATTTATATACCTACTCTCCATCAATAACAAATCTTAACTCATTCATTTCCCTTTGGCCTTTTTAAATCTGGGACTCTCTCTTCCCATCTGATCTTAAGTTTGTTTTTCTTTACACTGATTTTTCTTTAAAGTCTGGTCTAGTTGTTTTCTGAATTTGTCTGATTGTTCATCCATGATTGGCTGAAACTGCAGTGCACAAGTATGCTGTGCACCTCTAACTGCATCGTGACAGGAGGCACAAAATATCAAATCATCCCATTTTGGGCAAGCTTGACAATGCAGTGATCATCAGAAATAACCACTGAAGAGGTACAATTCTTGTCCTTATTGTCCTAACAAATTTGAAGGTCTGTGATCAACTACAAGGCCCAGTTCACCCACAAATGCTCACTCAAGAGCTCTGAGGACCACAGCCTGAGTTAGATGTTACACTGAAGTTGCAAAATTGACTTCCTACTTCTAGCACCCCGCCTACCTTTACCCACTGTCATTCTTCTGTGAAGAACAGTTTTTCCGTTTTCACCCTTGCTTTTTAAAATCTGAATGTTTAATGTCACCATAAACTCCTGAATTTTTTTCTCTCCAATGTACTTTTAACTATCATTGCTGTGGAAGCCTAACTGTCCCAAGTCTGGAAGAACCTTGTAGATAACTCCCTCATTCATTTTTACTATTTTTTTTTTACCCTTACATAGTATTTATTATAGACTTTCGATCATATATACTGTTACAGTTTCTTACACTAGGGAGACAACATGGTATTTACACATGTGGGTTTGATTTATCTCACTTATGAGTATGGTCTCAAGTCATGTGCATTTACTTATCAAAGTCTCAATGCAATCTTTCTTAATAGCTGAGTAGTATTTCACTGAATAAAAATCCCACATCTGTTTAATCCATTCTTTGACTGATGGGCACTTGGGTTGTTTCCAAGATCTGGCTATTACAAATTGGGTTGCTATAAACATGGGTGCACAGATATCACTGTGGTATGATGTTTTCAATTCTTCTGGGAAAATGCCCAGAAGTGGGACAGCTGGGTTGAACGGGATCTCTAATCCTAGCTTCTTGAGGAATCTCCACACTGACTTCCACAGTGGCTGCACCAGTCTACACTCCCACCAACAGTGGAGAAGAGTTCCTTTTTCCCCACAGGCCCTCCAGCATTTGTTGTTGCTTGATTTTTTAACACTAACCCTAATTGGCCATTCTTTCTGGAGTGAGATGGAATCTCAGCGTTGTTTTAATTTGCATTTCCCGAATGACCGTTGATGTTGAACATTTTTTCATATATTTATTTGCCATTTGTATTTCTTTCTCTGAGAAGTGTGTATTCATCTCAGATGCCAATTTTTGGATTGGGTCCTTGAATTTTAGGGGCCTGATTTCTTTTAATTCTTTATATGTTTTACATAGAAGTCCTTTGTCTGGTGGAAAATTGGCTAGGATATTTTCCCAATTTGTAGGTTTTCTTCTCACTCTGTTGGAAATTTCCTTTGACATACAAAAACTTTTTAATTAGATGAGATCCCAGTTGTTGATACTGAGAAGTGTTTCCCATGCAATTTGATTTTTGTTCATGAACTCTCTGCCTACTCCTATGTCATCAAGATTTTTACCTACTCTGTCTTCTAGTAAGTTTAGTGTCTCTGTTTTAATATTCAGATCTTTGATCCATTTTGACTTTATTTTAGTGCATGGTGACAGGCATGGATCTAGCTTTAGTTTACGGCATATAGAAAGCCAGTTTTTCCAGCACCATTTGGTAAAGAGGCTATCTTTCTTCCAATGTACATGTTTAGCCCCTTTGTCAAAGATGAGGTGGCTAAGTGTGTTTGTAGTTGTGGCTGTATCTTCTAATCTATTCATTGATCTTCAGGTCTGTTTTGATTCCAGTACCATGCTGATTTCATCACAGTAGCTTTGTAGTATAGTTTCAAGTCAGGGATTGTGATGCCTCCTGCCTTCCCTTTGTTGCCCAGAATTGCCTTTGCTATTCTAGGTCTTTTCTGGTTCCAGATGAATTTCAGGACTACTTTCTCTAGCCGTGTGAGGTAGGCAAGTGGTATTTTGATTGGGATTGCATTAAATCTGTATAATAATTTTGGATGAATGGCCATTTTCACAATGTTTGTTCTTCCTATCCATGAACAGGGAATATCTTTCCATTTTCTGAAATCTTCGATTTCCTTCTTTAGAGCAATGTAATTTTCATTGTATAGATCTTTTACTTCCTTTGTTAGATTGATTCCTAAGTATTTCATTTTTTTGGATGTTATAGTGAAGGGTGCAGTTTCCCTTATTTCTCTATCAGTGACTTTGTTATTTGTGTACAGGAATGCTATTGATTTTTGAGTGTTCACCTTGTATCCAGCTACATTACTGAATTTGGTTATTACTTCTAGAGGTCTTCCAATGGATTTTTGGGGGTCTTCTATGTAGAGTATCATATCATCTGCAAATAATGATAATTTCACTTCTTCCTTTCCTATCCTTATTCCCTTTATTTCTTTCTCTTGTCTAATTGCTCTGGCTAATATTTCCAGAACTATATTGAATAGGAGTGGTGATGATAATGGACATCCTTGTCTTGTTCCTGATTTTAGGTTGAAAGTTTTCAGTTTTTCTCCATTTAGTAAGTTGTTGGCTGTTTATGATATATGGCTTTTATCAGGTTGAGGTAGAGACCATCTATTCAAATTTTCTGTAGGGTTTTTTATCATGAATGGGTGCTGGATTTTGTCAAAAGCTTTTCCTGCATCTATTGAGATGATCATGTGCTTCTCATCCTTGGCCCTGTTGATACGGTGTATTACATGTATTGATTTCCGTATGTTGAACCATTCCTGCATTCCTTGGATGAATCCCGCTTGATCATGGTATATAATCTTTCTGATAATTTGCTGCATTCTATTTGCCAGTATTTTATTGAGGATTTTTGCATCTATGTTCATTAGGGAGATTGTCCTGTAGTTTTCTTTTTTGGTTGGGTCTTTCTCTGGTTTTGGTAATAGGGTAATACTTGTTTCCAGGAATGAGTTAGGGAGACTTACTTCCCTTTCAATTTCATTTCTCTTTTAGTCTGAACATTTCCTTGCGTTCTACCCACAGATGTCTCACCTTACTTTATACTTGTCCCATGCCTAGTCTGAAATCAGTTGTTTGTCTAAAATAGTCTTCATTCCTTTTAGTGAGCAATGATACTTAGAAATAAAATCAGTTCATTGATACTGTGGTATCACTGCTGCTCCATATGCAGAGGGTTCCTTCTTTTGTCAAGTAAGGATGAAAAAGGGTTACATAACAAGCCCTTTCAAGTATCAACTTTAAAGTTAATGGGATATTATGGCTTCTGAACCTACAGATATGTTTTGTACCCCATTATAAGTTAAGACGAAGGACTTTGAACAAGTTTCTATCTTGAAAGCAGCCTTTAGACAGAGATCAATACCAAAAATACAAAACAAAAAGCAGTAACAAGAGAAAGATCAGAAGGAAACAAATGTAGGTCAGATCCACCCCAACTCCAACACACATTAAATCATGCAGTAAAATAAATCTGGTCCTGGGTAGTCTCACAAGGGTCAACGAAGTCATGAGCATGGAATCATAGTGCCAGTTACAAACAAAAATGTATGCTTGTCATTATCAGAAATTTTTACCTTCAGGCACTGTTTCTGAAGCAGCAGTGTAATAATATCTAACAGCTTCCCTGGTGCACAATAAAACATGTGACTATTTTCTTGAAGTATATTTGACTGACCTATTGAAATTCCCTGGGAAGGTAAAATAATTGTAAATGGAATGGTCTAAAAAGGATACATGCATTTAATAATAGATCTCGATCTGTGAGCTGTAATTAGTAAACACTTTTGATTTCAAAGCACCACCTTTGAGGTGCATAAAAATGCATCTTTCACATTTAATGTCTACTAATTTTGAGAAAAACATAGTTGTTCCACTGCAGAATACTGTGTTTAGTAAAACACGAATCCATTTAAAATTATTCAATTCTCAAGTAATAGTCACAATATATTTTCTTACAATCAAAGTTTACTGATACCTCCAGTAAGGATCAATACACAGAGCAGGGAGGAAATACAAAAAACTTTGGGTTAAAAGTATATGAAATACACTTCTGTACAATATTTCCACTCCCACTGAAAGTCTAGTATATTTATACTTTTTTTTTCTTTTGGTTACTTTGGCTATGTAATCCTGAGTCTTAAACTAATATAGAGGTGATGACTAATACAGAGGTGTGAAATGGTAACTTGTTCTCCATTTCTACAGCAAAGGAACAGCCACTAGTGGTTTAAACCCCAGTACTGATTGACAAACAGAAATGCAAATACCATCTCAGTGAGGCAAAGAGGTCAGAGATTCATTTCCTTGCCTGGCCCTGGGGAATCAAGCCCCATATTCCCAAACAATGCTGTAAAATAACAGGCTGGAGAAAAAGAAAATGAGAATCCAGTCAGATCGACTTAGTTTCCGAGAGAAACAGAAAATCTGAAGACAAAATTCTGAAGGCAAAAGCTACTCAGAGCTTTTTGCCATTCTCACAGGCCACCTGGATTGCTGAATAAGAGCATGAAACGCTGGATTTTACTCATGCCTTTCACTGTTGAGTACCACTTCCTGTGATCATAAGAAGCAATGCTCCCATCTCACCTCCTCCTCCAGGGCAAGTGCCACTGGGCCACACAACCAAGGAGGCTTCAAGAGCACTGTGCAAAGTGTTTCCTGTGCCCATCAGAGCACTGTGCTGAAATGCAGAAGAGCATCAATCTAAACAGCACTGTGCAGAAGAGAAGGTGTGTGGGAGCCTCACTCAGGCGAGGCCCAGAGGTATTTGCTCATTTTGTTGAGTTGCTCCCTATAACCCTGATGTTCCATTGAGTACAGGAAACAGAAACCCTACATTTCTACCCTCTCATTTTAGAGGTATAAAAACTAACCCCCAAAGGCATTTTGCAACACAGCAGTAAAGCCATTAAGAATTTGAACCATATGCCAGGGATTTAGCTCAGTGGCTTAAGCACCCCCCTGGTAAGCATGAAGTTGTGAGTTCAATCCCCAGTACCAGAAAAAAAAAAAAGAATTTGAACCATACTTCTAAAAAAGCTTGCTACATCAGACATGTATGTTTTTAATTCCTGTATTGCACAGTCTCCACACTATGCCAATACAGCAGTAAATAAAGTCCACGTCATATTCCTAGACCCTAGCATATAGATTCCTTTTTACTGATGAATTATTCAATAAACAGTTTAGGTTTGTTGCCAATAAGAGAGCTAAATTCTCTCAGTATCAGAATGATATCAAATACACCTATTATTTAAGGCGCTACTCCAGTGGTTTTAAACTTGAGAGCATTCAGAAATGTCTGAAGACAGTCATGGAGCACTACCGGCACCTAGTGGACAGAGGCCAGGGATGCTGCTAAATAAGCAAAGGCACAAAAAACAGCCCACTCCACATGAACTGGAGACAGAAACAATGTCAACAGCGCCAAGCAGGAAAAACTATTCCAAACATTACAGGTGAAAATTTACCAAGATCCACTCTGACTCTCCAGATGTAGTTCCTGTGCAGAGGCTAGTAAAGCATGGCCATCTTCCCCGCCTCCAAAATTGAGCATTCAGAAAGCTTCAGGACCACAGAGACGCACCTGTGCCATACCTTTATCTCCACTAACACCCTCTATGATCTCTACTTGCATCATCACAAGATGGTGAAAACAAGAGTTTCTGGATGAGCTGGATGTGCCAGACTTGCACTTTGCTGCAAGTTCTGCTAAGAGTGTTTCCAGGGAAGTGGTTAGATGGCTTTGAATATCACCAGTTTATTATCCATACTAGCGCACCCTCATGCCCACATATAATTGAAGGGCTCTTGGGCTCTGTATACGGCAAAAATGCAAATGTTTCATCAACCAGAGTTTTGGAACTTGGCACAGATAATCAGAAGGCAGTCAAGGGAGAAAGGTGGAAGTGGAAGTCCTTAGATGTCTGCAACTCAGCCAAAAAAGAGTATGCAGATATTTCTAAAGTGAGAACTAATTAGCACAGCCCCTCAAAGTATGTGTCTGTAATATCCAATCATAAGTCACAGTAATACATATATCACTGACCTAGAATCTGACCAAGGGGAAGTCCACGAGCTGTGGTGGAGTTAAGGGGATCAAGTTAGGTGTGATCAGGACTTCACATCTGCTACCAGACGAAACTGGCTGCAGGTAAGAAGCAGCAGTCAGCAGAATCCAACTCATGTCAGGGGCTCCAGGCAAAGATTGAGCAAATACTGCTACTTGTTTTAATTGCTATTATGAATACAATAGTCTAAGTCTGTATTTCTCCTTGGGTGTCACCACTGAAGATAGAAAGCTAAATCAAAGTCAAATATGCATCTGTTTTAAACACCTTTAGAAACTGTTAAAAAAAAACAAAAGAAGAAGAAGAAGAAGAAGGTTCTCTATGCTGTGGCACTTGGAAGATAACTAGAGAAACTATAGGTAATTCAACACCAAGCAGGACTTTAAAACCTAGATTCAAAAACTGCCATATATACTCACAAGGGCACATGCCTTTCAAAAAAAATAAAAAAATAAAAAAATTTTTAAAAAGGTTGATTCCTAAAGACAAGACTCCAAGAAAATGCAGAATGGTTTGCATGCAATGGCCAGGCACTCACACACAGTACAGGCTATCCCATGTTCTTGAAGTAGAGTAGCACTGGCTTGGAGTTGAATAGGTCTAGTTGAAATGCTATTGGGTCACATACTAGCTACACTGTTTGTATTCGATTAGAGTAACTTAACCATTTTAAATCAGTATCCTTGTCTATAAAACAAGGTAATAGTGACTCTTGGCAGGCTCAATTATACTGCCAAACAGCTTAAGCAATCCATCATGGCCCCCAATGAGTGCTCATCTCATGTGTCTTATTTTGTTTTGTTGTCTTTTAGAGATGGGGTCTCACTATGCAGTTCAGGCTAACCTAGAACTCACTTTGTACCCCGGGCTGGCCTCAAACTCATAGAGATTTTCTGCCTCAGTCTCTCAAGTGCTAGGATTACAGGCATGTGCCACCATGAGTAGCTGATGTGTCTTGATGTTTGTTCCTATAGCTCTCTCCCCTCAAACTCCCTCCTCTCCTACTTTGTCTGGCTAAAGCCAAGTCATTTGTCAATCTTAATTACTGCATGCTCCCAGAAGGCTGACTGATACAAGAATTCCATAAACCAGACAAATGCTTCATGTGTTACTGTTCTTCCTCCTTCAATGATAGCCTTTATCACACCTTGAACTATCACTCTGGCCTCCCCCTAGCCTGGAAACTTCCTAACAGTTTTCTATGACTGATATATTTGCAGTGTCTGCAAACACGCTCTAACAGATTTAGTGAACAAATGAACCAAAGTTCTTGGCAAAGGAAAAAAAGATAAGGGATGTTCTGCAGCCATGGGCTACAATGCACCTTAGGAACACAAGGTTTCAGTAAGAGGAAATCAGCAACACCAAATGCTGCAGAGAAATGAAATTAAAAAAAAAAAAAAAAGACCACAGACTTCTAAACTGGTTTCCTAGTGGCTTCTGAGAAGTGTTCTGAATGTCAAACATTAAATGGCCAAGGCAATGAAGAAAGAATGGGGGTCCTTCCTCTGGGTGGTGAGATTATCATTGGCTGCACCTAGAGAGGTGTAAGCCAGACAAGAAGCCCTCGGGAGCACAGATCAGGGTAAGACACTCACTCTAAAAGGGAGCCAAGGAGAAAGGTTTCTGAGAAACAGGGAGTGTGGTCAGTTACAAAAAAAAAAAAAAGAGGAACTTCTGTGAAATCACTTGGTGTGGTTACAATGATCTTTTTTTCTGCGGAGGTCTACATTTTAAAAACAGAAAACACCGCTCACCTACCCCTAAGGAGTCACAATGTTGAAAGACACAGGTAGGGCCCAAGACCAGGGTGCAAGTTCTGAAAAATCTAGCTGACAATGGAATAAAAGACTAGAAGACTTAATGAAAGATGTAGAATTAAATAATAGTATTAAATAAATTACTATTAAGAAAAAGCTTTAATAAGTTCAAGAATGTGCATGCTGATCACACACATATAGCATTTTCCAGTGGTAGAATAATCGGCTAGAAAACAAAGGTCTCAGGAACCTTGGATTGAAAGTTTTCATGTCCAGAGTAGAAGGAAAGAGAAGGAAAAATTATTCTGTTCCTTTTAAGCACTGGGTAAGAAACTGGAGGAAAGTCCCCATCATAAATTGGGGAATGATAATGATGTGAAAGCAAACCATTTTCATGTACATTTTTTCCTAGTTTTGAAATATCTCAAAGATACAAAAGTAAAAATATAAAAACTACTAACAAGTCAGGCATGGAGGCGCATGCCTTTAATCCTAGCACTCTGGAGGCTGAGGTAGGTGGAACGTTGTGAGTTCGAGGCCAGGTTGGGGTACAACGTGAGCAAGGCCAGCCTGAACTACATAGTGTGACCCTGCCTTGAAAAGAATAAGGCTGGGACTTTGGCTTAGTGGCTTAAGCACCTGCTTGGCAGGTGCAAGGTTGTAAGTTTGATCCCTAGTACCGACAAATAAAAAACAAACAAACAAAAAAACTTCTAACAAAAGTTTTTTTTTTAATTTTAAAAACTAATATTGTTAACAAGATGCATTAAGAACTACTATGAACACCAATTCAAATTGAACATCCCTAATTCAAAAATCTAAAATCCAAAATGCTACAAAATCTGGAGGTTCTTGCACACCAACACAATGTACAAGTGGAAAATTCCACACCTGACCTTATGTGATGGATCTGTCAAAACACAGGCATACTAACACTACTGAATAAAATGACTTCTGGGTTATGTATATAACATATAAACAAAATATAATTAAATTTTGTGTTTATACTTGTGTTTCATCCCAAAGACACCTCTTTATGAATATGCAACTATTGCAAAAGAAAATTCAAAATTTTATATACTTCTGGTCCCAAACATTTCAGATAAGAGATAACCAAATTGCATTAGACATAATTGATTCAAAATTTAGTAAATAAATAGCGGGACTAAAGTCCACCCCCCACCCTACTCCACCCCTTACTCCTACTTCTCTCCGCAGGAGTAAGAAATGCTCTGAAGTGAGCACGTTATCTTCCACAGCACGTGTTCCGCACTGCCCAGGATCTCACACATTATTTCTCCACAGAGCACTTAGCTTCTTTGGTTTCTAAAAGGAATTTCATGATCTTTTAGGAATATTCCACACAAACATAAAATGATCAATGTCATCTGTTTTCAGCAGGTTTCTATAAAAATATATGTTTACCTGAACTACACAGTGCAACCCTGCCTCAAAAAAAAAATTAGGGCCAGAAGTTTGGCTCAGTGGCCCAAGCACCTGCCTGGCAGGTGAGTGGTCGTGAGTTCGATCCCTGGTACTGCAAAAAATAAAAAATAAAAAATCTGTTTACATTCCCATGAAACAAGAAGTTGTGATGATTATGCTAAAATCTGTAAGGAACTAAGGAACAAAGTTTCAGGCCCCCCTACAGGTTAATTTTTCCTACTGTCTGGAGTCCTAACTACAGGAAAAAGAAAATGAAGTGTTTCGCCTACTTCATCACTCACTAAATACCTCTTGTATACTGGGCCTGGTTGAGTAGGTCAGCGTGTACATGTTGAGCTTCAGACCTATAGAATCCTGGTGTTTGTTTTAGCAAACCAATGTGCATGCATATGAAATCTCAAGAAGTGCCAGTTTAAAGAATTCAGAAAAGCAACAGCCTAAATCAAGGCAGAACCAAACCCAACCACCTATCAACCAAATTTATCTTCTCCTATCAGTGTGGCTAAGCCCTGAAGAATGAGTAGAATAAAACAGTAACAAACACACATGTTGAAATGTTTTACAATCATACAAGCTGAATTTTAAAAGTACGAAAATACTTCTCCAATAAAGGTGCTTGTTTAACTTAATTCTTCCTTGTCCTCCTGTAACAGAATCCTTAAAGACGAAACACAATGGCCACTCAGAGATGACAAGTGCTCACTAGGATAAACTACTTCACTGAAGGAAGACCTCACTTTATGAAAAAACAAAAAAAAGGTAACTTTATTAATTTATCAAAATGCCATAAAGTGATAATTTCTCTTCTTCAGACAAAGAATTATGTACTCAGGTAGGATGGTAGAAGGTGGGCAATATGTAAGAGAAAAACAGGTCAGTCAATACAAATACACACAAAATGGAAGATGAACGCAGAGCTGACTAAGCATGTTAAGATGAATGCAGTTAAACTCTACTGCAGGCAGGTTAAGGTGAATGCAGTTAAACTCAACTGCAGGCAGGTTAAGGTGAATGCAGTTAAACTCTACTGCAGGCAGGTTAAGGTGAATGCAGTTAAACTCGACTGCAGGCAGGTTAAGGTGAATGCAGTTAAACTCGACTGCAGGCAGGTTAAGGTGAATGCAGTTAAACTCGACTGCAGGCAGGTTAAGGTGAATGCAGTTAAATTCTACTGCAGGCAGGTTTGTATCAGTGAAATTTTGTTGAAAGAGAAACCCCTGACGTTATATACACTCTACCATGAAAACACAATGCAGCACAATCCTATGACCTTACACTGCACTAAGGACAAGTGTACTCACCTCACCACCTAGATCAGATTAAAACCTTGGTGCTGGCACTCTTCCTAGTTGGGGCAGGCGGAGAGTGAGGGAAAGCAGTCTACAGGACGCTCCTACTACACTTGTCTTTGGGTCTTATAAATCCTACCCTGCCATGTTAACTATGCTACCAAAAACTCCAAAGTGACAGCAGATACAGGCTGAAGCATTCTGCACCATTCACTCATTCTTCTTTACCTAAACTCATGAAACAAGGAGAAGTTTCACTTATGAAAAACTGAAAACTTACCCTGGTAGGCATACCTTCTTAGGAAGTTTAGGCACATACAGAAATATTTCTTAAATATAATCTCGGGTATTTAGGAAACATGTTTTGCATTTCTGAAGCCTCAAGCTTAACATAATGACTACCTTCACTACAAAAATTCAGTAATAATGTCAGAAAAAACTATCATGAGCAAACCCCCCAAAACAGTAGCTCACCAAAGGGTCCACTTTTTTCTGTTTTTCAGTTGTTGATCATCACCTAGTCTTTTTCATCTTTTACCATTTCTTCTGCTGCCACTTTCTCCTCATTAATGGACTGGGATAAGCTGGTAAGAAATAGTGAACGAACTGAGATCTTGAGGCAACGAGGGAGTCAATGGGTCATACCAAGAGAATCTCTGTTTTCATTCTGACTTGTCTGAGCCTTAAAAGAGCTTCCCTGTCACAAATTTCTCAGCTGAGCATGGTTCTGCTCTCCCCTGTATGAGAGGCCATGCACACTGAGACACTGAGAACTCACAGGACACAATGCATTTAGCATCACTTATACTCTTGCTACAAAATTTTTTTTTAATATTAAAGAACTTAAAAATTACACCACCCAGGCACAGTGACGTACACAAGGCTTGGGAGGCAGAGGCAGGAGGATTCCAAGTTCAAGGCCAGCTGAGACTACAGAGTAAGATCCTGTATCAAAAGAAAGAAAGAAGGAAAGGGAAAGAAAGACAGACAAACTACCAAAAATGTCATGCAATATCTTTAACTCATTCATTAGTCATGTAATAAAGTGTTCCTTTAAAATGAGGTCATTTGCCTTGTCATGGGTCTAGGCCATAACAAAACAGACAATGGCATGAGCAAAAAAGAATGATGTTCTTATCCCTAAGTACTTCAAAACAGCCAATTAGCAAGACAGTGTTTGGGGGAAGGACTCAAGCAAGCTATGATATTTCTGCCATTTATAAACAAAAGTTGGCCTGGGTCAACTCAGTCCCTCCCAAGAAAGGGAGGGTGGTGGAAGATAATGCTGGGAATCAAAAGAGCTCATCTGTACACATTCTTAGCACTGTGAAGACCCTAAGTGCACTGTTCCGGACTGACAGCATCCCATCACAAACAGACATATTGCAGCTCAAAATTGTGTAAGCCAGGTACTGAGACTGAGATAAGAGGATCCCAAGTTAAGCCAAACCTGAACAACTACAGGACCCTGTCTAAAAAATAAAATAAAATAAAATAAAATAAAATAAAATAAAATAAAATAAAATAAAATAAAATAAAATAAAATGGGTTGGGACTATAACTCTGTGAAAACCCTAGGTTCAATTCCCAGTATGATGCCCCTCCCCCACAAAAGGCAGTCCCTACAAACCCAGAAAATGAATTTACATAGATAGGCTTCTATAATGAAAGGAAGTGCGTCTCTCATGAAATCATTTCTGGGAAGTCCTCTATTTTTATCAAGTGATGGTTTCTGTAATATTTCTAAAAGAAAAAATTTAGCCATCATTAAATCACTTCTAGGAAATTTTTCACAATTTTAAGTTCATAACTACAAATGAATGGTCAAAATACAATGAATGTTTAAGTATTTTTAAAATGTATCACAGTAAAAGATACTTGTCACTCATTGTCTTCAAAATACCTTCACTTCAAACACACTTATCCCTCTCATTCTTGCCACTTTCTGAACCAGTTATCAAAGTCCTCTTTCATATCTCTTGACGTGCTGTCACAGCTGCCTTGACATCCTGAATTGATTCAAACCATTTACTTTCAGTCACTTTGACTCTGGGGAAGAACCACAGTGACCTAAAGCCTGATTCAGTGAATAAGGCAGATAAGCACACACTGCAAGGTTTTTACAAGCCTGCTTTTACACTGGGTTATCTGTGGCAGCAGCATTCACTATATTTTTTAATTATACCTTGTAAAGATACTCAGGAAAAAGAACTTCCAGAATATATTCAGAAAGTGCCAAAAACAATGGGACAAGTGTATTTGAAGCAAGGAGGAGTATTTCAAGGCAGGTTAATGGCAATGTATCTTTTACTGTTACAACAGTTCTTAATTTAAATACTCATCATATATTTTGAGTACATCTTATTCTATACAATTTATATTTTTCTTCAAAATAATACATGCATTTTTTATTTTGTAGTTGAGGCTAAATGAATCCTCCAAATATTGATTCTGACCTGGAGTACGGCACGTACCACCGTGACTGAGGGAACTGTGCCCCTAGCACTGGGACACCAAATTAGACACAGAAATAGATAAAAGCTCTATTTTCTCAACCTCTGTGAGACTAGCTTCTGTACAAAACATATCCAACTATCAGGGGGTAAGTTATTACTGGAAAAAACCCACTATGTCAGAGGAGTTAAAAAATGGAAACACACTCCTCCTTACTTATCATCTAGAATACGTGCTATACTCCAGATACTGACTATCCCCCGGCAGACCACATATCAACGTCTTAGTCCCCACAGTGGTACTACACTAGTAGGTGATGAACGTTTAAGAGGTGGGGCATGGCAGGAGTTCTTTAGGTCATTGAGAGGATGATTTTGGAGGGGTGGGCGGGTCCAAGACTTCATCCTCTGCACCCCACAACATGCTCCCACCATGATATGCCACCTTGCCATAGGCCAAGAGCAACAGAGACAACCAATCATGAGATGGAACTTCCGAAGCTGTGAGCCAATACAACCCTTTTCTCTTTAAAAGGTGGTTTAAGGTATTCTGTTATAATAGCAGAAACCTGGCTAACATAACATGAAGCAAGATTATATGTAGAAAGCCCATAGTAGACTGACAAAAAGTGTATCCATTATATGCAGGGTCAAGCACCTTCAAAAGAAGGTGATGGCCACAAAGGCAACAGATCAGTTTTTATACAAATGAAAATCTGTACAAAGATCCAAGGTGAAAGAAATCCTAAAAGGAAGCAGAAGGATCCAGAACTCATCGCTGGGAGTGGAGAGTACAGATCAGACCAAGATGGGATTTGTTGCCGCTCAAGCTTATAGTCTGGAAATTATCTTGAGGGCAAGGACAAACTACTAAAGGGCTTTCAGCAGATACTGATGTTATTCACACAGAAAACAGGAAACAAACATTTGCACTGAGCATCAAATAACTTTTTGAATAAACCATAATCTTCCCTCTGCCCAAAATCAATACTTCTCACATTTGTGCAGAATATATAGTATGTCCTAATCACAGGAGGTTCTGGTCAAGCCTAGGACAGAGTTGTCAAAACTTAACATGAGCCACACATGTAATTTTGAAATTTCCAGGAGACATACTTAAAAAGTAAAATGAACTGAAATTAAGATTAGTGTATACGTACCTATACACACACGTACATATGTATGCATATATATTTACAGGTATGTGTGTACACATATTCAAACATGTGCATGTGTGCATTTTATGCATATACACATGTACACATATGTGTATACATACAACTTTTAAAATTCATTTTTGGCAGTACTGAGGATTGAGCCCAGGGCCTCACATATACTAGACAAGCATTTCACCACTGAACTAAATCCCCAATCCTAATTTTTTTTAAGTAGGGTCCTGCTCAGTTGCTCAGGTTGGCCTCAAATTTACCATCTTTCTGACTCAGCATCCCAAGCGGTTGGAATTATAGACAAGCGCTACCATGCCTGGTTATCATACTTTATTTAATGGAATATTACTAAAAACATCATCATTTCAACATTAATCAATACTTTAAAATGCTGACATATTTTACATTTTTTTTCAGGCTAAGTCAGCAAAATCATGTGTACATTCTATACATGTTCATAGCCAAATATGGTAGCCAATGCAGATCTAGGCTATAGCTTAAGAAGCATTTTTAAAAAAACTTTTATCATATTTGTCTTTGTTTTCTAATACATAAAATAATGCAACCATTTTTTGAATGGTTAGAAAAAAAACAGAAAAGTTCAGTTTTGAAAAGGTATCCATAATCCAATATTAAAAATACTAGTTAATATTTGGCTGCGTATACTTGTTAAGTACTTAAGATACTGTCTTATGTCTGAAATACATGTAAGGTACACTTTCTAAAAAGGTCTCAACAGCTCCTTTATAATGTAATACCTTGTAGGGAGCTGTTGAAGCTGGAAAATGACCCACACATAAACTTACCAAAGTAACAAAGAGCACCTTGGTCAACCACGTGAAAAATTCTCCTACAGCCCAACAAAACACGAGGCTCCTAAACGATCCAGGCCTGGGGTGCTAGGCAGAGGGGCTAAAATTGATGTCATCCTTCCCAGTATATAAACAAACACACAGCACTGGTTGAGCAGTTCCTTTCCTCCCATCAGGAAGATAAGGGCTCCACCTGACTCCAGTTTTGTCTCCCTCTGTTTTTCTCAGCCTCTCATGGTCCTTCACCCCAAGAACCTCAGGAGCCGCGTGCATTGCGGCAATACCTAAACTCATGAATCCATAAAATTTATCATTTAAGAAAAAAAATACATACACACACACACACACACACACACACACACATATGCATCCCCAGCCATTTTTATTTACTGAGACAGAGTCTTGCTAAGTCACTGAGTGCCCCAGGCTGGACTCAAACTTGCAATTCCCCGATATACCTGCCTCAGCTTCCCAGAGTGATAATACTATAGGCCTGCACCACCACAACTAGAAAAGAAAAATGTGTATTTAAGACAGAAGCCTGACACATTAAACAGTTACAAATAAAATGAGACACTGAACTCTGCTTTTCCAGTTAGCACTTTAGACTATGTCAAACAAAATTTCTAGAATTTTACAGTTTATAACAAACCACTGTCATTTTAGAGAAATCCTGGTCTCTGAGTTGAAGTTCTCACACAGTACTGTATCTCCAATATTTCTTTATTGTCATCTGTCTTCTCTGTTCTTCCCTTCCCACTCCCTCTCCACCAAAAAAAAAAAAAAAAAGGAAAAAAGAATGAACTAGCAAGAGTGAAAGAGAGAAGGGGGCAGAGGGAGGAAGAACCAAAAGGTCAGATTTATATGGAGTAAAAGGCTTCAAGAGCTCAGTGGGTTTGACTACCTTCACTGCCTTTCTCTTTATTACTCAACAAAAGACTAGGAGACCATAAGTAACCTTTGAGTGTCAAGTGACCTTTGAGTAACTAGTGCAAACCTCTTTCCAGACCCTTGCCCTGAGGAGTTACAAGATGCTCAACTCCACGTCGCAGCCTCCAGAGCCGCCCTGCTCGAGGAACACCCTGATCACTCAGCGGATCATCCCTGTGCTGTACACCGTGGTCTTCATCACTGGGCTCCTACTCAATGGAGTGTCAGGATGGGTTTTCTTTCATGTGCCCAGTTCAAAGAGCTTCATTGTCTATCTCAAGAACATTGTTGTTGCTGACTTTCTAATGAGCCTGACTTTTCCTTTTAAGATCCTTGGTGACACCGGCCTAGGTCCCTGGCAGCTAAACGTGTTTGTATGTAGGGTCTCTGCTGTGGTCTTCTACGTCAATATGTATGTCAGCATCGTGTTCTTCGGACTCATCAGCTTTGACAGATACTACAAAATTGTAAAGCCTCTTTCAACTTCTTTCATCCAGTCAGTGAACTACAGCAAGCTGCTATCGGTAGTGGTGTGGATGTTCATGCTCCTACTCGCTGTCCCCAACATCATCCTGACCAACCAGAGAGTCAAGGAGGTTAAGAAAATACAATGCATTCAACTTAAAAATGAACTGGGACGCAAGTGGCACAAGGCATCAAACTACATCTTCGTGGGCATTTTCTGGGTTGTGTTTCTTTTACTAATCATTTTCTACACTGCAATCACAAGAAAAATCTTTAAGACCCACCTTAAGTCTAGAAGGAATTCCATTTCAGTCAAAAGGAAATCTAGTCGTAATATATTTAGCATCATGTTCGTATTTTTTGTGTGTTTTGTACCATACCACATTGCCAGAATCCCCTACACAATGAGTCAAACTGAAGCTCATTACAGCTGCCAGTCAAAAGAACTCCTACTCTATGTGAAAGAATTCACTCTGCTACTATCTGCTGCAAATGTATGCCTGGACCCTATTATTTATTTCTTTCTATGCCAACCATTTAGAGAAATTTTATGTAAGAAACTGCATATCTCACTAAAAACTCCTGACTTGGACACTTCCAAAACCAGAAGAGGAAACACAATTCATGAAAGCACAGATACTCTATAAATTCCCACCCACTTCCAAGTAAAGTTCATGCACGTGTGCTGACATCTTCAATTACATAACTGAATGAACAAATAAGAAACATAACCATCATAGCAACATATCACCCAATACTAACATTAAATTTAATATACTTAGCACAATAAAACTCAATGCAAGTTTCCATGCTTTTTTGTAGCATCAAATAAAAAGTACCATTAGATTTTTCTAATGCTGCGCTTTTCTTCTTAATAAGAAAAATATAATGCATATAATTATTCAATCGCATTCCAAAAAACAGGTTTAAATTTATAATACTTTGTTCAGTTAGAGTAGAACTTAATAAACAGGAAGAAATCAAACACAATTTCTCTGAAGACAAGAATTAAATTAGTGAGACTTAAACTTTTTTAATGCAATCCTTAAAGACCAACTTAAAAGCAGGCACTGTTTGATAAAGGGCTTTTGTACCAAAAAAATCCAGTTTTCTCTGATTTCAAGTAGAATAAACAGATATCCAGAAAAAAACATTTTAAAAAAAAAGCCCATGCTGATTTACCTCACTGAATTTCAAAGAAAAGCAGATACAATAAATTAAGTACTTCGCAATAAAAATTTTAATTTTCAAAGATACTAGGTATATGTTAAACATACCTTACATGCAGATTTATTAAGGCATTTAAGAAGCCTGAAGATGTCACATTAAAATATTTTTAAGTAGACTCTACTGAGAAAAGGTATTAGCATGTGTTGCCAGCAATTTCTCTTGCTCAAAAATATGGGGAGGGAAATAGGATGACTAGGAAAAGACACACACTAGAATATGTCTTATTTTCTCATGGAGTCAGAGGAGACAGGTTTCTTAGAAACCAAGTGGATTCGATTTTTTAAAAAGATCGAAAATGTAAAATAATGTGTGAATACATCATGCTTTCTGCAAAGCCAATGCATTTTAATACATGGAAATGAGGGATATGGTTGCTGATATATGAGTTAACAAAACTAATTTCTTTCTTTACTATCTGCTGTCTAGAAGACATTCAGCCAATCTTTCAAATGTTCTTCACACACATTTTTTAAGTAACATTTGTTATCTATTTTATGTTTTACTGTATATGTAACAATAAAGAAATTCTTTTCAATGCTGTCAGATTTTTTTTCTAATACAGTAATCAATATATGAGACATTACCAGACCTCCTTATAGTCAGTACATGGATGGCTTCTTCAATATGTTCAATAATGCATTAGTACAAAAAATTACAACAACTCTATTTCCCACCTCAAAACAGTTTCAGCAAAACTCAGAAAACACATGCAACACTGAAGAAAGGCTGGGAAGGTTTTCACACTGGGTATTTACTTTCTACCCCCCTAAAAGCTTCCTGTTCCCAATGCTGGGTCAAATAAACCATAACAAAAAGAACAAAAATTCACAAGCTATGATGGATCTCCTTGATAAACTAAGCTTGCTATATTTATTTGGCTAAATACACTTGGAAACAAATTTTATTATGTTTACTTTTTACATCTTTCACTGGATACAGCAAATGAGTAAATCATAGGGTTTAATTGGCTCTACGGGGCCACAGGAGAAAGTTAAAAAAAAGAAAAAAAAAAAGAAGAAAAAAACAAGATAAGTCTTCATGCTCAGTTTACTTGGGTCATCTCCTCAGCCTCTATTCCTCTTTTCTAGACAATAAATACTATTAAAACTTTTCTTTGTGAAAGTCAGTTTTCCCCATAGCACAAAGTAATGCCATTTTTAAGCTCCACACCAAAGCAGATTAGTAATGTGAAAACAAAGCATTTCAGGAAATGACACGCAATGCAGATAAAAAGATTGTGAAGCAACCTCAGTTGAGTAACAATGACTGCATACTAAACCTTTTAGTTCTACAGCAATAACTGAAACAAAATGGCAGGCATTGGCAACAACTGAGTAAGCTAGAAACTTCTGAGAGGTGTCAGGTACAGAGATGTAGGGAGACAACCATCCATTTTCCAAGTCCTTTGTAGATAATGATGCAGCACAGATGCTGCAATGTTCAGAGTGCCCAGCTCAACCTACAGGATGCCTGCAGTGGCAGAGAAGGCAATGTAAACATTGTTTAAAAAAAAACAGAAGAAGCTGAGCACTGAGAGCTTATGCCTCACCAAGAGAGACCAACAGACCCTTAATCCAGCCAACAGCTTCCTTATTCTTACAAGAGATGAAAAGTCACAAAATTTGTGTTTCTTTTGGTAGTACTGGTAATTGAACCTGGGCCTTCAGGTGCATCCCAGTCCTACCTTTTGTTGTTGTTGTTGTTGTTGTTGTTGTTTTGTTGACACATGGTCTAATTAAGTCACCAAGTTGCCCAGGCTGGGCTCCAACTTGCGATGCTCCTGCCTCAGCCTCCCAGAATGCTAGGATGCTACACCTGGCAACAAAGGTTTTTAACTGCTGGATCAGGAGTTCAAATACATCTATGACAGAATATGAAACACCAACAGCTGCAGCACAAGATCCAGAATACAAAAATGTGACAGAAATGTGTTCAAAAGTAGCCTATGCCTAGGACCAAAAATCTCTCTTATTAACAATTGCATTTTCTTTAACAGAATTGATGTTCTACTTTGACGCACACTTGTTTCAACTACCTATACAAATAAGTTTCAAAATGTTTGTATAAAAGGAACACTTGGGACAAAAACAATCAAGAAACAGACCCCAGAAATATCACAGTCATGGAAAACAACTGCATGTGACACCTATCCACTGAGGTGGGTACACCACATGATGTTTAACAAAACGCAGCCACTAGTAGCGCTCATCTGTTGAGTTATGTCCTCAACCTACATCATCTTTTGTCAACAATAAGATAAAACTTTTCCTTGGGAAAAGTCACTTTTCTCTGTTCTGGGCCATATAGTTGAGGTAATCAGCATGTCTGAATAGACAGAGCAAAGACTATGATGGAACATGACCTAACTTGACCCAATGAAAGCAACTCCAAGGTTCCTCAAGAAATTTTCTAGAAGGAGTGTTGCAAAGATGTAAAATCTGGAAGGGTTTCTTTCATTTGGATACCATAAGAAGAAAATCTAGAGCATCCTATGAGTTGAAACTAATACAACAGAAGACAGACTAAAGAAATGGTACAAACCCAGGCCTGGTTCCATATCTGAGGGTCTGCAACAGCCCTCCCTCAAAGCCATACCCACCACTGTGGATAATCAGGTATGCTGGCCAGTAAACATTGCAGATGTTTGATTTTCATTATATTAGAAAAGGGAGCTGGGGTGGGGAGGGGGGCAAAGTCTTGATACATTGGTTTCATCTAAAATAGTAACTAGTTACTAAAACAGTTTCTAGAAACTTAAAAAAAAAATCTTACACCAAGCCTTAGTAAAGTATTGCCATTACTTCTATACAGTATTTTGTTCTTAACCCTATTGCTGCCATATAATCTTTTTACTAACTCTGGATAAAAAGAAAAAAAGACATCCTCACAAAAAATTACCTTTTGTATAATATTATCTTTTGATGTGTACCATCAAAAGATAATATTATACAAATTTCAAGCCAAAACAATTACAGAGAATTATCTTTCTGGTGAGCAGCACTGTGAGGATCTATTTGGCATGGGAGAAAACAGGTACTGTGTTGTCTTCAACAGAAAAACCACTACTTCTTTTTAGTCACTTATTCTCTGCAACACTCAACGACAGACAGATTACCATTTATGACAGGATGTCCCTGCAAATGAACCAAACTTCAGTAAAGCACAAACTTCCTTTACCGTATGCCAGTTTTCAAAATGCTGTTAACTACTTCTCAGCACTACTTATACAAAAGAATTAAATGTTTTACTAATTTATCTGTAGTAAACCTATGCTTGAAATTGTATTTCTAAACTAATTACAGAAAAAAAAATTATTACATCCTAAATCTGACTACAGGAGAAGCCATAGAATTATACACCACCCACTTCATACCATAGCACCTCTCAGTGATTCCCAACTGTGCATCCCTCGCAAATAATTTCAGATCTTCTCAGTCTCTCCTTTAGACAACTGTAATCATTCCTTAAGTGGCTTCTTGTTTTCTATTTTTCTATCTCAACCCAAAAGACTCCAATGCTGCCAAATTTACTAGTAACTCTGAGTTGACAGTTCTTCCCCTACATAACCCTTGTAAGCTCTTTACTGCTTCCTTTCTACAGTCCTTAGAAGCATCCAGGATTTGGATCTCAGTTTTTTCCTTGTGTCATAGAGTCTACTCAGACAACCCAAATCCTCAGATTGCCTAATAATCCCCAAACACACTCCCTGTACTCTACGCACCTATACTGTCCCCCAACATGCCACCTTTTGGCTCCATCTAGAAAGCATCCTTTGGCTCCCTGTCTCATTAAAAACAATCAAACTTCCTGGATTGCTGCCAGGTTCTAAGAGCATGAAGTAAATCTATATCATTTCAGTTTGAGGAATAAGATTCCATAACACCCTTCGACAACACGTTCTTCAAAAAATAGTAAAAATATTCTCTAGAATGGGAGTTCAGGAGGCAACCTGAATCAGTAAATACTTGCTATTAAGAATTTTTCATATATATAGTTGATTGAAAAGAAAGATTCACATGACAAGGAAAAGAGAGAATTTCTCCCAAGAACCATCTCTCGGAAAGTAACTGGAATTTACAAAATGTGCTTGTCCTTTGAAAATATGTGAGTCACAACAAGCTCATCACAAATGAACATAAACAGAAAGGAAAAAATAGCATTAAGTTCAGTAACTAAAAAAGAAACAAGATAACCTTTGAACATTCCAAAGGATTCCCACCATCACTATGAATTATTTTACGGATCTAATAGCACAGCCACAACTCACAACTGAAAAATAACACAAAATGCACATGAACCTTATAACACTGCTGTCAATCAAAAGAAACCAAGAGAACTGGAGGAAAGGACTCTGCAGTGACACAAGAGAATATACTTGGCCACTATTCTAATTCATTCACAGCCCAAAACTGTGCAACAACTTTTAGCTTCAAAGAATTTCCAAAATGTTACTATGCTGTTAAAGAGGTAAAACTTGACAAAAGCAGTCAATATCCTGGAAGTTGTACATCAATACCTTACTTCAAAACTACTCTGCTTAATCACACAAAGTCAGCATCAGGGAAAAGTTTCTGGGCTAATCCAGAGGAAGGAAATTATGCACTTAAAATACCTTTCAAAATGCAAATCTAAGTACAATGGCTCCAAAGAGAGGCCTGAATTTGAGACACACAGGGAGCTGCAAAAGTGAGTGATCGTGAAAATTTTCAAGATGTAAAACAGTATAAGCTGAGAGCATCTTGAGTTCTCATTCCAGAAGTTGTAAAATCCACGAGGTAGGTGGAAATAGTGGCACACTGTCTAATGGCATTCAAGTTCAAGTGGTCGCACGCACTGACTGAATGAGGAGACCTGCACTGATGTGATGTCCTTCATTGTAACCAGTGTCCCTTCCCAAGACTTAAATTGCAAAAAGAGCTGGCTCACATGCTGTGCTTGGTGGTACACAACTGTAATTTATAAATAAACCAAGCAAGCAAAGCTGACCCCTGGGTTCAATGCACAGTAAGGCCATCAACACCAACACCAACATCAAAAAAAAAAAAGTGGGGGAGCTGGCACAGTAAATTTTATCTGCACAGTACTGTGCAGGCCTTACTTTTTCCATATTTCAGTTTTACCATCTGTAAATGGAATCTCCTATACCACAGTGTTTATGAATCTCAGCAGATCAATGCCTGGCTGTAGTTCTAACCATTCCCAGCACTTAATTTCCTCTTTCCCAAAGGTTTCCATGCTATGCCTAAAAAACAAATTTTAAGAATGTTAAACATTAAAGGCTAACATCACTCCTGAAATACTATTGTTTGTCCTGAATAAAATCAAAAGCACGATGTGTATATACTGCAGAGTTGACTACAAAGGTATTTTCTTTCTCAATTCATAACTTGCATGACAATTCAGCATTGTACACACATAAAAC
Source organism: Dasyprocta punctata (assembly GCA_004363535.1). Lineage (NCBI taxonomy): Eukaryota > Metazoa > Chordata > Mammalia > Rodentia > Dasyproctidae > Dasyprocta > Dasyprocta punctata. Next base: position 34,754 of record RJWM01013450.1, read on the forward strand.
ATTTATCAAAGTAACTACTATATCATTTCGTTAAAAGTACTGTCATGAGGAAGGTTAGAGGGAAATAACATTATCTCACTTCTTACCACTGGGTCTCTTAGATACTAGGTCAGTGATGACATGCAATTTCCTGGAACGCTAACAAAATACACTCTAAAAAACATTCATCTTCAGTGAAACAGGTTTTAAAAAAATGGCTTGTGGAAATTAAGATGGAACTTGTGTATCATATATATTACTAAAGATATTAAGGGAAAAATGTATTTCCAATGTGAATACACTTCTAGACAATGCCCAGTTACCTAAACCCATTCTCTAAAGGAAGACTATGATTCTGTTTCACTATTAAAAGATCAGTTCCCACTATTTCAACAAAAAAAAAAAAAAAAAAAAAAAAAAAAAAAAAGGAAAACACTGAGAACTAGAGCACCTTAGCACTTTCATATTTAGTTAATCTGGACACAAACTGTGGTCTTAGGAGATCTTCAAATAATCCTAAAGAGTGACCCAGAGATATGAACATATAAATACTGTTACGTTAAAAAAAAAAGAAAGAAAGAAAGAAAAACTTCACCCAAAACCTTTTTATCCCACTTTTTCTTCATATCATATTAAAGCCATTCACCAGTTTACAGTCAACTCTACCTCTAAATTCCCTCTTCACTATTACTCCCACACCCAGGAATGGAAACTCTGATCACAGCTGCTCATTTACTTAGCTACAAATCTGTCTTTTCCACAATCGTATTTTTCAATAAATCCTGTCCACAACAAAACACATATATCTTAAAAGATGGAAGACTTCCTAGAACTGTTACAATGGAAGTTAACAGTGGGGTCCACAACCAAACAGAAGCTTATGCATACAATAATAACTACAAGAATTCGAGAGAATGCCAGAATATCTGAAACCAATGGCCATTATGGTCATAAGCAGCCTTATCATTTTTTATTAAAAATTCCTTTAACTGTCCTTAAATTTTCTCTAGCTAGATATTTCTCACTTAGTCTTATGAGAACTTTTGTTAAAAGCTAACATCAAGGAATTTGTTTCAGAATCAAAGAGATCTTTTCTGATGTTTTGTTGTCTAGAAAACTGAAAATGCATTTTCAGGAGAAAAAGAAGAGAAACTAAAACACTGGGAGCACTGGAAGAAACCAGACCTTAACCAAATAGTAACAGGTTTGTACTTACAAATCAATTTTGGACCAGCATATTTAGAACTCCAGAAAATATGCTTGTGCCAGAAGCTCATTTTCTGGTTTATAAAGAGAGAGACATTAAAAAGCCAATGGATGATATGTATGAGGTTACTTTTTAAGAGGTAGCAACTTTTTATCAAGTTTCCCTAAGCTCCTTTTAGACATTCAGTTAACATTTTCTCAGCCATAGGCAGAATGAACACGTAACCAAATAATTTAAAGTACACTAGAGGCTTACTTTACATATACTCTTTTATCACTACATACCTGTCTCAATTCATTAACCACTTACCAGTCCAATTATTTAAATACAAGATGACCAAATATTGCAAGCTTTTTTCATTAACTTTTATAGTATAAAAGAAAATATAAAAATGACAATTTTATCAAATTTATTCAATACAATAATGAAATGATTAAATGACGCCTGCCCAAGCAACACTTGGGTCAGTCAGTACCTAAAGAAATGTAATGCCCAGGTGGCACTCAGGGTGAACTGTTACACAGCTAAACTGTGTGAGTCAAATTGTAAAATACTGCAGTATTATAACTTGGGAAAAAAACAGATATAATATATTAAAAACTACAAAATCATTTGCATAGTATAATTATAAGTGGGTATATATAAGCATAGAAAAAATTTAAATGTATGAATCACAAACATTAATAGTGATTATCTCTGTAATAATGTTCTACTTTTATTCCTACTTCAAGATTTTTCTATGGTGAACAAAAAGAATAAAGATCATACATATACTTCACGAAACTCTTACAAAGTCTTTTTTTGTTGTTTAATAGATGTCTCCACAAGGATAAAAACTGCAAACATATCTTTTCATCAGGTATAACTTTTAAATGCTGGTGAGTATCAACAGGCACACTGAAGAAACATTTGCTTAAATCCTCTTACATCTCGAAGTCATTAGCCCTTTCAAGGCATAAACATTGATATTTTTTGAAACTACTGACAAAACTGTATCTTGGGTAACTCAAAAAAGAAAAGTTATGTAAAACAGTGGACAAAAAATCTTTTTCTGTAAAAATTACTGACAAATTTGGACAGCGTAAGTAATTATAACAAAAATTTATTTTGAAAGTTTCATTAGGAGACTTTCATGCAGTTAAACTAGTCACAAACCACAGTTTTATCTACGTCAATATGCAACATTTTAAAACCACACAAAAGGAAAGAAAATTTTTAGTACAGCCAGCAACTCTGGTATGCTGCCACTTGCCTGAAGACATAGGGAAAGGCCTTGCAAGCTACAAAGGAAACCCCAGGTATGTCATTTTAAATACTTAATCTATTTCAAATGCTTTTTCACACATGGTAAATCTATGGCTTTTCAATGTTTAAGTAGAAAAGGCCAACATTTAACAAAAACTGCTGTGTAAACAGGCACCAATTATTAAATAGGTCCTAGGCATGAACTACTCTGCTAATTCTCTTCTATCTGATGACTTGATTCATTTGCCTCAAAGAAACAACTTAATTCAGGTAAGACTAAATATCTAAGTGAGCATAACTGTTCAATAACTCAGTTTTATAACTGAGTAGATAAAGGCCAATGTTGTACTTCTTCACAACAGGTCTTAAAATACCTTCCTCCACAAATATTGCAACATGTAATTTCAAAATTTTCCACAATGCCTCCTATAGAAAATTTCAAGAACCTTTTCAAAGCAATGGGCACTCTTTGGGAAGTAAAAAGACACTTAAAGTGTTTCCTTGATTTCATGGAGTACCTCTGAATACATCAAATTGCCACTGGCCCAAAATGGTTGGCAAAATATTAAGCTCTTAATTTTCAAATTTGTGATTCAAAACACGGGCTGTTTCAGAAGTCTGATTCAACCTTAAATGATATCACCATCACCAAGGATTTTAAATTACTTTTCACTGCAATTTTGATAGAATTCCACAAAAACTAATATGATACACTCATGATAATCAAGCGTTACAGAATGAACAGCTACATTACAATTATGTTAAGTTACTCACCTATAAATATATAATCAATTCTAATTTATAGAGAAAAGTAATCAAAACAAAGTATTCTAATTCTTCTATGTACCACACAAATCTTATTATAAAATGAGATTTTACCACATAATTATGCAAGTAATGGGGCACTTGAAGAAACACATTATGAGATTACTGTCATTATGCAAATTTGAAATAAATGAGCTTAAGTCAAAATCCTATAAAAGAACAATAAGCAAAGGTGAGAGACAAGATCATTGTACAATGACATGTTATTGACACAAAGAAAAGCATGCTCAGAATTCCAGGACCCAAACAAATGTAACTATCAAAAATAAGGGTCATGTGAAAGTAAGGGAAGCCTAGAGTAACACAGAGATAAAAGGCCTCCCTGAGGGGATCAGCAAGGACAGATCCTAGTCCTGCTTGAATAAGATGCAAAATCTTAAGCAACACACAACTCAAGCTCAGTCTCCTCAACGTATTGGAGTATGGGGTAGGTGCTGTCAGCAAAGCCTCCATTCATTATTAAAAGCCGTAAGAATCCAAAATTTTTCACATATAAAAATACAAAGGCAAAGGAACTGTTCACTGACAAGGGAGATCCCACCAATTGAAAGTAGAGAATTGGCATTAAGGACGGCAGGGGGATGGTAAGTGAGTGACAGATCACATGCTTAGTATATGGAAGGCCCTGGGAAGAGGAATAATATGGAAGAACTAAGTTATAAGAACTCAGAAATTAAACTATGAATTTATAGAATATGGCCTAAGTTTAACAAGCTTAGTATATACTTGCTCAGAATATAATTCCTATCACAGAGTAAGCCCTGAGGTAAAGATTGGTTGCTGTAATATTATCAAAGTCATCATTGCCTTTATTATTGTTGTTGAGACAGTGTTTTGGAGCAATTCTGAATGTGACTTCAAAGATCAAACTGTGTCAAAATCTTGGTTCTGTAACTTACCAGCTATATAAACTTGGGTACTTAAGCTTGTTACACCTCAGTTTTCTTATTCGCAAAAGATCCAATGTATATTGTGCATTTATAGGATATGTCAACTTGGACTGTTTAAAGTATTTAATAACTGCACATGGCTAGAGGCCACAATACTGGATGTCACAGGTCTATACCACTACGAAATTGGAGTAATGAAAGGTGAGGTAATAAGACCAACTTAAAGCCACATTCTAATCCTTCGACTATTTCTACTAAAAAAAAAAAAAGAATGAAATAAAATTTTGTTTCTGAAAAATGAACTCACAGGTCACACAATAAAGAGCCTAAATTTGGGGGGGGAGGGTAGCAGAAATCGAACTCAGGACCTTGCACTAGCCAGGCAGGAGCTGTGCCACTGAACTACATTTCCAGCCCAAAGAGACTACTTTCTAAATCACACTTTTAATCTTACTACATTCTGCTGCCATCCCTATCAGCTGAGTCTCACAGGGCTGGGAGTTTGGCTCAATGGCTTAAGTGCCTGTCTGGCAGATGTGAGGGTGTGAGTTCAACCCCCAGTCCCACAAAAAAAAAAAAAAAAAAAAAAAATATCAGCTGAGTCTCTTCCAGGATGAGGACCTACATGACTCTTTAAAAAGAAAACCATAAAGCCTCACTGAGAGGTGTTCAGGCACCATCATAATGCTAGTTACCTGAACCTACTTCTCAGACTATGCCTTCACTTACCTCTTCTGCAAACTATCCTCCCACCCAACTGCTTACTGAAGAGGTATTAGAATGCAATATCAGTAAATTAAAATATTCCTTCCAAAAGCAACCTACACAGGACTCCCTGAAAGTCACAAAATCAAACGAGGGAAAATCAAGGATTTCTCATAATTTAGTATGTTTCAAAGAGTCCTAGTAAAATCAATAAAATTCTACCTAAAAACAAGAAACACCATGGTATTGTCAGTTCAAATGCTTTCAAAAGAAACAGTCTTTAATTTTAAGTACTAACCCTGTCTTTTTTTACAAAAAACAGATTTGCTGAATTTTTTTAAAAAACTGAAGTCATTCTTCTGGTCCCTCAAGATGACAAACAGTTCATTGCTCTGCCCAGTTTACAGAGATCTGGAGCCATTTACATATTTTTTTTATTTAGTTTTCCTTGTTGGGATTATTGGAAGTTGTTTTGCAACCTGGGCATTTATACAGAAAACTCCAAACCACAGGTGTGTAAGCATATACTTAATTAATCTGCTTATAGCAGACTTCCTGCTCACTCTGGCACTACCAGTGAAGATTACTGTCGACTTGGGTGTGGCACCATGGAAGCTGAGGATATTCCACTGCCAAGTTACAGCATGCCTTATATATATCAATATGTACTTATCAATCATATTCTTAGCATTTGTCAGCATTGATCGCTGTCTTCAGTTGACACACAGCTACAAGATCTACCGAATACAACAGCCTGGATTTGCCAAAATGCTGTCAACTGTCGTATGGCTTATGGTGCTTCTTCTAATGGTCCCAAACATGGTGATTCCCATCAAAGACATCAAGGAAAAGTCAAATGTGGGGTGTATGGAATTTAAAAATGAGTTTGGAAGAAATTGGCATTTGCTGACAAATTTCATGTGTATAGCAATATTTTTAAATTTCTCAGCCATCATTTTAATATCCAACTGCCTTGTAATTCGACAACTCTACAGAAACAAAGATAATGAAAACTATCCAAATGTGAAAAAAGCACTCACCAACATACTGTTAGTGACTACTGGCTACATCATTTGCTTTGTTCCTTACCACATGGTCCGAATCCCATACACCCTCAGCCAGGCAGAAGTCATATCTGACTGCACGACCAGGATTTCACTCTTCAAAGCCAAGGAAGCTACACTGCTCCTGGCTGTGTCAAACCTGTGTTTAGATCCGATTCTCTACTATCATCTCTCAAAAGCATTCCGCTTAAAGGTCACTCAGACTTTTGCCTCACCTAAGGAGACTAAGGCTCAGAAAGAAAACTCAAGGTGTGAAAATGAGGCATAAAATATGGGACTGCTCAAGCTCACTTCTTACCTTACTGGATCACAAAGCTTCTTATAGATTTGAAAGAGACAAACAAAATCTTGATAATGAGAAGTACAGAAAGCCAGCAAATGTGGGCTGGTTTACACAGAAAATCTGTTTCTAAATGCAAACCAGTCTTAAGTTCTTATGATTGTTGATACTTCTTAACCCAAATGTTAGTACAAGTAAACTGAAAAGTAAAACACTATATTATCTTGAAAGTAAAAAGAGGTTTACAACACAAATTTTGAATGTCTGGAATTGACTTCTTGATAAACAAGTATGCAAACTAATATCTATGTAATTTGCTGGTAAACCCTTCAATCACACAACTTTAAAGCCTTTTGTTAAATACATTACTTCAAGAAATAGTAACCTATCTGTTCACTACCCTTCCAATTTTTAGCATGTTTGTTTCTAAAACAACAAGTGAAAACTCTTATAACTAAAAAGATGAAAAATACGCAGATACATTTTTAATGTAACCTCCATTCTACCTGTAGATTATAAAGGCTTCCTGCTGTGGGTAACAAAAACCTAGTGATTTCCTGCTTTTACTTTGTTCTAATATGAAATGCATGGGCAAGGGAGCTGTCAAGTTACACTAACTACTGAAACTACTGTTTTAGAACTAGAAACTCACACGAAAGGTATGGAAAAACTGCACCAGTCAAAAGATCTTAAAATAGATGCACAAGACTCAACATAACAAGGCCATGTAAGGAACAGAGCACATGCTGAGCCGAGGTGCTGCTCAAGTCCAGAAAGCAGAGCCTGACCCCATGGGGGTTTGCAATGTAACACAGGGGTGATTCCAGCTCTTATGGTCACTATTCTTGTCAAATTCTCTCCACCAGCAGTGAAACAGACAGGATTCAGTACAGGACAACAAATTACAGACTTACTAGGGAGAGGACTAGAAAAGTTAAGCATACTTGAGATTGCTTTTAGTGTCACTAGAAAAAACTTCTATTGAAATACTTGGTAATACATTTTTATTAGCTGCAATGATTAAGAAATTGTGTTCCTGGAAGACAGGAAAACAAGTTTGATTTCGAACTACTTTTTGGACTTGAAGAACGATCTTTTTTTCTTTTTCTGAGACACTGTCTTTCTGTGTAGTTCAAGCTGGCCTTGAGCTCACCATGTAGCCCAGGCTGGCCTCAAACTTGTAACAACCCTTCTGTCTCAGTATCCCAAGTGCTGGAATTACAGGTGTGGGCCACCTCACCTGGCTAAGAGTTACTTTCTAAAATTTGAAATTTTTGTCCATAATTTCACAAATGTATTCTCTGAGTGTGAAGTGAATAGTAAATTTAAAAATGCACAAAGTACCTACAAAAATTTATAAAGTAAGGGCTGATAAATTCTAGGTGGCTAGTAGTAATGACATTAGCACCACATATCTGACATAATATAGATGACTTACTGAAGTTACAGGCTGGTAGAACAGGTCTATAAACTAGAACTTACACTTGTTGATAGACTAGATAACATATCTTACTGGTGAACAGATCAAGTCATTATTCATATAACAATACGTATGAAATTTATTTTTTTGAACCTTTGATCAAATCCCCTTTTGTTCTCTTCCTTAGTTTTTACTCATTAACGCTACATGGTAGAGTTAAGAAGAGCTAAAAACTTTTTTTAACCATATTCTTATATTCTCCTCACAGGAATGATAGGTTAGTCATATTTCCCCTTTCTATTGAGCTTGAGAGCCAGACTCTTAATAGCAGTCTTACTATCAATATAATATTAGCATATATATATTTTTGCCTATTGATGGCTTCTTTTGAATTATACTCAGTGTAAAGGGGAGCTTAGAACTGGTGGTAGAAAACTATGTAAAAAGTTGTCTAATAGAAGTTCTATTGCAACTACACCACAGTTGAATTATGTCGTGATTCGTTATGACAAACGATCACTGGAAATCATCAAGATCTTTCCTCTAAGGAACTGGACAGCACTTACAATGCTAAAAGCTGTGAAGAATTATGTAGTCAAGGTCACAGGAGCATCAGAATAAAGACACTGATGCTTAGCACCCTTCTCAGATACTTAATGTATGGAGTAGGACCGGCAAAACTCTGCTCAAGCAAGGAACTCTCGACCATTTCAACATTTTATTCTACCTACTGCTTTTATTTTTTCTTACATTTAAAGTGTTTATTTTAGAGTAACAGCAGGTTTACAGAAATGCTGCAAAGATAGTGTAGAAAGTTCCCATATACATTGCCACCCCGTTTCCCCAAATGTTAATGCCTTACTGAACTGCCATACACTTACTGAAACTAAGGTTAACACTGATGCATAAATATTAAATAAACTCCAAACTTAACATCCTTGTTTCTACTCTAAATACTTTTAAATGAATGCCAGATACCATAGTAGTTTACCCATGACTTCTTCAGAACACATCTGTAAAGTACAAAACTACCCTCCCTATTGTCCTAAATAAACTGTCAAATTATTCCTTTCCATTAAAATTGCTGGTGTCTACCAGTAACAGTTAAAAAAATATTGACATATTCAAAGAGTAGTGACAAGAAAGAATTTCGTCGTTTTGACACAGCCATGGATATAAAAAGAAAAAAAAGAAATGTTTTAACTGTAGTAAGACAAAACATGAGTCTAGTGACACTGAATCACCTTGGAGGATGTTTAAAACTACAAAAAAGTACCTTTAACAGTATTTTTAGCATGTCAATCAAAATTTCTAAAAAAGAACTAGAAAATTAACACACATTTATCAAAATTACATTTTGATACAGGAAAGCACCCCATGAAAAAAGTGGTTCACTGAAATTGCCCTTACCATAAAATTGTAGAAAAACAAAGCTAATGAACCCAAGAACTCAAAATATTTTCAGAAATTAGCCCACTTTTCATTAATACTATAAAAAACTAATCTTGTTTTCCTTTAGAATGAACATATCACACAAAGTAAACTCCAACACAAGGCAATAAAAAGATGTTTTATGTACATGTACCAACTTCCCACAATGAATACAATCATTATGTACTACAATCAGGTACTAATTTAAAAAAAAATTTAAAAGCATCACATTTTTTGACAATTATGAAAGTTTTCAATGTTCTCGTTCTATCACATACTTAAAAAAATATATATATATATGAAATGCATTTCACTAGACACGCAACATATGCAGCCAATGGAAAATAAAATGTTTCTATTAAAAAAAAAAAGATTTCAACACTACATTTCTTCCTATGCAACCCAGTTCTTTACATCAAGTGCAAATCCAAGTCCATCTCAACTATAATTTCTTCTAAGAAGTTTTAACAATTTTCTCAGTTGGATGCTCCTTCCCTCCAATATTCATTCTTTGAGAGCAGAAGGGACCCTGGAATACTAAACTGTAAACCTTCCCTTGGGCACTTAGGGTTTTACTGAATTACCACACCAACAGGAGTGTTTCTCATTTTATAAGCATATGTCTCTCTCCCGTCTTATTCATCTGTCCTGTGCCCCTAAAACCTTAATCATCTGTATAAAACAAAAAGTACCTATCACCATATGGTACATATAAAAGCTAACTCAGTACATGACTTTAAAACTGAAGTAGGGAAACACATTTACAAATCATTTGCAATGACTCAAATGCTTTCGATAAAAGAATACTAATACAGAAAATTCTGTTAAAGTTAATCAGCTGCTAATGCCACAATACAAACTTGGACAACACTGGCACATAAACTATATGATCAGAATTATAACGAACAGAATAGCAAATGCAAAAAACTCACCTGCTGTCATTATGTGTAAATCAGACAGGTAGGTGAGTTATCTGACACTCAATGGTTAAAGACCTCCCAATAAAATAATTAGGGTGTAAAGTAATGAAAGCAATGACTTACCAGAGGTATAGGAAAATGTGTTGCATACTGCAGGTGACGGAGGAGGTCATAATTAGATGGAAAAATTAATTCCCTTGGTTTTTCCCTTTTTGCCAGTTTCTCACCATTAATGGACATTCTTCTGCCCAAAGAGGGGTTGGCATTCTCACAGGACTCTCCAGGCATGGGAGAAAAAATCTAAGTCATGTAAAACAAATGTTGGAAATTGTAAATGAAAGCAAATGAAACCAAGCCACGGTGTTACAAACTACAACTTTAAACACACAAGATGTTTGTATAATAATACCTTGTTCCACTTACCCACTAGATACAAAATATGTAGAAATTTTATTTCCATAAAATTCATATTCAGATAAGCAGCAAAGTGTCAGTATTACTTCACATTTAGATAACAAAAAATAAAATCCATACACAGGTTAGAAATAAAAGCAGGAAGACAACAACAACGAAAACCAATGTGTCCATACCACCTAAAGATCGGACACAAAAGATTTATAGGTAAATGTTTTCCTCATACAGCTACATTCCTTCCAAAAACATACACATAATGATAACTAATAAGACTAATGAGTAATAGACATCAAGGTTTTAACCTGTTCCTCAAATAAATAATACGTTTTTTATAAAGAGTTACATCCTAGGGTTCATGAGAAATACATAACAAGTATCCTGAGATACAGCAGAAGAATGAAAGTGTAAGTCCAGAGCTTAAAGCTCTTCTTTAGAAGCTCAGGACATACACAGCATATCAGCACGTACTGTCAAGATGAAACTCTACTCATGCATTCTGAGAAACAATAATCTCAAAATGAATTAAAAGTCACAGTCAGCTAGGAGGACAAGCATGTTATGATTGGCAAAAGAGACAATGTAACCAAAGCTGAGGATGAACTGAGGTTACTCCACTGCAGGAGATGATCACTGTAACTCAGGGTGGGACATGGTAGAAGCACATTCGCATCACAGGTGCACAAGTCATTCTGATACATGGGGCAAAGGACAAAATGACAGTGACAAGTTGGGTGGGAGTGGGTGGGTTAAATGTCAATAAGAATAGAAGGTTGAACCTACTGGAAACTCCGAACCAAAGTCAGTTTTAAAGTCACTCTTGTCTACTTCATCAAAAATGTTAGTAGTTCCTGAGTCAATGCCCATATGCGCCATAATACTCTGTTCCTGATAATTGCCAGAGAAAAAAAGTCACATTGTAAATTCTGTACCTTAAGAAACTGAAACTAAAAAGTAACAGGGAGATTATTTAATCATCCTTGCCTTGCCCTGACCCTGCATTTTTTTTCCACAGAAAACCAGACGGAAGTTTTAACACATGCATTGCTTTGAAAAGTCACATTCTTTTCCCTCATGATGAGAACATTTTAACTTTCAAAACACAAATTCCTGATTAAAAACAAAAAGGCTATAATTTCCTCTGAACTATTTGCTGTCACAAATGAAACAATACCTTTTAGCAAGAAAAACCTAAAATTATATGTAAGGATAGGATACCTAAACATCAAAGAATAGGAGCAGCAGCTTAGAAAACATGTAAACTAGTAAAAGAACTTCAGTTTTAACCCTTAAAATTTCTGTGAAAAAAAACTGAGAAATAATCTTTAAAACTCATGCAATTTTTAGAAAACAAATCTTGTAAGCACAAAGTATGACTCTATGCTTGCAACTCTAGTGCCAAGCTTTTTTAAAGCAAACATAGTCACTGTTTTAAATATCATAATGATATATGATTAAACCTTTTCAAAATCAATATGAAGTTCTAGTTTAAGAAACTGTCACAGATTGTTGTCACCACTTACAAAATTTAAGTGTGTGGGAACAACATCCAAAATATCAGCACTTGGCATAAAACTGTAGTCATACTCAAAGCATGAACTTGTCTGTTAAAAAGAACAAGTCTACCATACTTGAGAAACAGATTAAATGTTCAATAAGTCAAAATGAAAGTACAATGTATTATGGCTAACCCTGAATTTCCAAGAACATATGAGAGGGTGACATAAGAACAAATGATACATTGGGGAAAAGATGTTTCTTAGAATGAAAACTCAGTCTTTAGGGTCAAAACTATTTTGGTCTTGAGGACAACACTGAAAGAAAAGTTGAGATTAGAAAGATCTAAAACTAGAGGCATATTAGTCTTATTAAATATTTACACTCTGTCAAATATTTTCATTAGCAGTCTTATAGTATATAAAAGAAAATTCTGGAAGACAAATTATAGTACACGTGTCCTTTCTGAGTGCAGAGTGGAGATAAAAGGATGGTATAGAAAAGAACACAACTAAAAAGTGATCAATCTTCCATCACCAACACCCCATCTGAAAGTGGCCCCTGGCACAGTTCTATGTGAGGGATGGGGCCTCACCCCCAGGGTCCTACCTCCATTTTTATATCGTGGTCCTTTGAATAGTGTTCATCTGCATTTTCCCCTGCTGGTGACCGCGGCCCAGTGGAGGCAGTGACTGACAGGTCTCCTCGAGATATGAGTGTACACATGTAGGCATCATGGGAGAAGACATCATGGCGGATGAATTCGCAGAAGAGCAGCACCAGGTTCACAAATTCCACCTTCTCGCACTCACTGTTTGGATCCGCTGTGAAGCAGCAAATTCAATCAGAAATTTCTTGACTTCACAGGAAAAACCACCAATTATTAAGGCTTAAAAACACTTTCACTATCTTTTATAGTCCACCTCTTTTTATAAAAAAACAATTTATGGAAACATTTACTGAGGCACTTGTGCTTTGCATAAAGGTAACAGGCAGGTTGTCTTATCCGAATATAATTCGAAGGGTAAAAAATACAATTTCAGTTCTAATGGTAGTCATGACACATGAAAAACAAAGTAGTAACATAAACATAAAGCGTGATTAGTCCACCATCCTGTATTTTCACTACTAAAATAGTATGCAACCAGTTTTTATATCTTATGTATGTCTGTATTTTGAGGGCAGATGTGTGCACTGTTTCAAAGACAGCTTCACAATAGAACCACAATTCAACTAGTGTTTAAAAAAAAAGTAAGTGGGATCTACTGGAAAAAGGAAACTGGAATAAAAAGGGTATAAAAAGGGTACAAAGATGAAGCTATATCATCCTTTTGTTTTTTTAAATTCATAATTGATCTATTTAATTCACAGAATGACTTTTATTTTGTTTTGTTTTGTTTTTTTGTGGCATAGGGTATTGAACTCACAACCTCGCACCTGCCAGGCAGGACTTAAGCCACTGAGCCAAACTTCTGACCCTAGTGTTTTGAGACAGGGTCGCACTATGTAGTTTGGCCTTGCGCTCACATTGTAGCCCAAGCCAGCCTCGAACTCACAATGCTCCTCCTACTTCAGTCCCCCGAGTGCTAGGATTAAAGGCATGCACCACCATGCCCAGTCACATCACGACTTTTAATATTGTAAGCCTTATATCTGTACCTTGGGATAAGGCTAAAAAATGTTAAATCCTGTACCTGGTACTATCTCATTCACGAACACCTACAGAAGACAAATGGAGATATCCAAGAGCATTAAGCTCAGCCCACGTTTCCTCTCACCCACTGTCACACTCAAGAACAAGTAGCCTCTACACAGCGAAACAAAACAGTTCTTCTACAGACGGTAAGCACCATACAGAACTAGCAAAGGCATTGAAGGAGAAAGTTCTCCCAAAGAAAGAACAGGAATGGGAATGGGAACAGGCAGGCAACAAGTAAATGTGCATCTTCTCCAGATGTAAGGCAGCTGAGAAGGTGTGATGAAGATATACACTAACTGTCTAAATTTTAAAATGATTAAAGTAAAAGATATGCTGCCATGAATCTCCTTCAAAATACTGCCCCTCACTTCAAACTCTCTTATCACATTGTTCTCGCCTCTTTCTCAAACAGTTGTGAGAGTCTTCTTTCACATCTTTACAAGGTACAATAATAAACACAGTGAACACTACTGGCAAGTGCCATTCAACAGAAAGAAAGGCTCATAAAAACATTATGGTATGTCCTCATCTACCATGTTTACCAGATCTGGCATTGTGAAAGTCCAAGGGCCCTTTTTCCTCTTCTCCAAAGTCAAAATAGCCATTGAAAGGGAAATGTTCTGAATTGATTCAATACACTATATTTCACAAACATGCACCAATAAAAGGAAAAAAAATACTGTACAGCCACAAAGGACACATTCCAAAGAGGACTTCTAGAACTACTGGCTATAAGGTACAGTTGTTTAATGTACCCCTACTTATATATCAGAAATTTGGAAAATAACTGAAAAAATTGAAAATTTCTAATCACAATACACAGATAAATGTCCCAGGATCTTAGTTTCTCACTGTAGTAAGAAAAATCCAGAAAGAAAAAACTAATATACCAAAAACAAGAAAGTATGGTGCTTCATTTTATAATTATTACAATGGATAGTAAAGCATTTGAAGTTTGAAGTTTTAAATTGCCTACAAGTTTTCACTGAAAATAAAAGCTATTAAATTTTTCTCAGTAAAATATACATTATGGTCAGCACCAAGAACTTTAGATAAATTCCAAATGGAAAGGAGATTAAAAGGAAATCTGCTCAAAAGAAAGAAAGGAGGGAGGGTGGGAGGAAGGGAAGGAGGGAGGGAGGGGGGAAGAGACAGGAAGGGGAGGGAGGGGAAGGGAAGGGAGGGAAGAGGAGAGGAAGGGAAGGGATCTCATACCTAGAAGCAGCAATCCTTCTTTACTTACACAATGAGGGAGCCTGTGTATCTAAAAACCTCAGTAGAACATTCTGGAAAACAGGCAAACCAGATCCAGCAAGAGAGGCTGAAGAAATAGACTCCTTTTCATCTAGGACTTCAGATTCACCACATCTCTACAGATTAAAAATAAGCACAGTTAATTACAGATGATGAGTACAGTCACAGCAGGTCATGAATTTGTCAGTTTTGTGTTAACATTTGCGTTCATAGAAAAGCATGTAAAATCAAAAAAAATTAGAAAAAGCAATGAAATATTTGAGAAATTCTTTAGTTGCTTCAGTAACTGAAGTTTATTCTTTGCAGCTCACCACAAAATAACTCATCTATTTATAATGTGTAAGAAAACGTATGAAATGTTCTTCCTAATTTGCACATTGTGCAATGGGCATTTATTTTCATTATGCAATTTATTAAGACGTTGGAAATTCTCAAGGGATTAATCTATATTTATATTATTATTTTTATTGTTTATTGATACGATTTAAATATACACAATGATCACATTCATCATAGGGAATCTGTACCTGCACATGATCTATCTTGATTTCTTTTTGTCCCATTCCCATCCCCTCCAATGACTCTTCCTTTCCTTATTTACATAAGCTTTGTTTCCATTTCCTTCTTTTCTCATGTTTTTCCTTTTCCTTCCCTTCCTCCCCACTGTCCCTAGTTCCCTTTCCCATTTAGACAATTTCTTCCTATTTTACAATTGTATCTATTATACATTTTGGTCCTTATTTACACTTTCAGTTTCTCACACCACAGACACAATGTGATACTTACACACGTGTCCAATTTATTGCACTTAAAGAGTATGGCCTCAAGGGGCATCCATTTACCTAGAAGCGTCTTGTTTACCTCTCTTTACGCTAAGTAATATAGAAAAACCATTATATAAAAAAACAGACATCTTTATCCATTCATCAGTTGATGGGCATTTGGGCTGTTCAAAGGTTTAGCTATTACAAACTGTGATGCTATAAACATGGATGTATATGTATTGCTGTGATGCTTTTAATCATTTCAGGAAGATACCAAGAAGGAGAATAGCTAGTCAAACTGGACCTCCGGTGTTAGATTTTGTTGAGACCTTAACTGATATCTTCAAGTCCCAATTTCAACAGGATCTCTTGTGCATGATGAATGCAGCTTTCCCAATAAGAGAATAGAGATGCCCATGAAAATGTTCTTGTTTCATTTTTAAATACAGTCATAGGAAGTTGGTGTATTGTGAGCAATGCAGAGAGCCAGCTAAGTTTGTCCATTTATACAACAAATATCTTCTGAGCATCTATGGTGCACTGAGGGCTAAACTGGGACACAACTCTGAACAGGATGGGCACAGTAACTGTTGCCAAGCTCATATCTAATGGGAAAAAGCAAGCATTAAACAATAAGCAAATTAACTAGCTTAATGCACACTGCGATGAGAGGAGTAAAACAGAGTGATGTGACAAAGAGCAGCTGGAGATGGGCACAATGAACTCCAGGTGAGGGAAGACCTTCCTGAGCAGATGTTACCTGTGCTAGGAATACTGCACAGGAAGTGGCACTTCCTGAAATGAGGATGCTAGAGAGAAGCTGAGCATGGGGAGATTTGGAACTAGACTCTAACACCCAAAAAAAATCCCAGAGCAAAGTCCCCGAAATAAAGTAAGTTTTCTGGGTTAAAGGAACAGAAAGACCAAGATTAGGGATAAAGCTATGACCCAAGAAAGAAAGTTACAAGACAAGGTGGAAAACTCTGGCAGGCCAGGTCAGGGGACGCTCCATAGCCATGGTAATGCACTCTCAAAGTTTTAGTAAAGGGATACTGTGTTCTAGTTACAGTTCTAAGAAATCAGTCTGGCAGCTGCGTAGAATGACAGAGACCAAGAGAAACAGTGGACAGAGAGGTAGAAGGGGAAGTTGTCTGGGAAAGAGATGAAGAGGCCCTTATCAAGTCATACATGCATTCCCTGTGGTCACCTCTGCTGCAGTTATAGGCAGAAATGAAGGCCCACTTAAAAATTTTCCCTTCAACAGAAGCTAATGTTGATGAAGTTAACTTTCTTTTTGCTTTATAATTTAAGACTGAGGCTTTAATAGCCATCTCTGGGACTAGACTATCACTTAGAAAACTAACACAAATTTGTATCTATAATCTCACAATTATAACTGCCTCAAGAAAGTATTTGCAAACCCATTAAAATATAACACAGCTTTAAGTTTCAAAAGTTGGTATACATTACATGTGTTTGTGACAATGTTTGGGGGTGTTATGTATGTCTCCATCTCACAAAAGAAGAGATCACTGTACTAAATCAGATCCTGTTTCATTTTAAAAGATACTTTGCTTAGTCAAGAATACAAATTATTGGTTGTATCAATTTAGAGGGATCTTAGGGGAACTGGTATATCCCCCTTTTTCTCAAGAGCAAAAAAAAAGCACAATAAAGATAAAAGTGTATTCCTCAAAACAGTACGTTTAGACTACAGCATTCAACAAGTAGAGAGAAAAGTGGACCTACCTCTGCCTCAATTTCTGCTTGTCTCTTCTCCAAGAGTATGGCCACCGCCATGGCCCTGTGCTTGCCTGACCGTTTGCAGCTCACGGCCCACTCACACAGCAGGGTCACCACGGCTTCATCGTTGGGGGCAACCTAATGACCAAGAGAAAGAGTTACCAGATGCATCAAATGAAATGTTCTCCCAACAGAGTCTAGCCAGCAATGTGCTACCTTAAGCTTGGAAGATTTTCCCCCATATTTTATTAAACGAGTTGTAGAGTGGGCTTCTAAAATCATTTGGGCTGAAGTGTAAATAGAGTAAAGTTTACTTTACTCGGAAGGAAGGAAATCACTTAGGAATCACACTCACTGAACCTGTGACAATTCTAAGGGAATCTGTTTTCTTATAGATGACTTCACTTACAAAGTTATAACCTTGCCCCTTCAACCCTCCAGAATTCAATTTCAAATCTAAAAAGAAAGGGAAAATGACCACTGACCACCAGAAATAGTACAAAGTAAGTCCAAGTACTACTCTCAACTGTCAGCACCAGCAATCAGGGCCTCATGCATACCTGATACCATCAGGCTGGGTTATCAAATGACTCCATTCAGTAAGAAATTAGAAAGAGGTGGGAACTGGAAGGCTGGTAAAAGACTGCATTCTATCTGACACGAGCATGAAAAATGACAGCCAAGCATCAAAATGAACAAACAATCAAAAGTAAACATAGTTAACAAAGTACACTAGGTCTTTGTAGGCCTCATCGTGGTGCCCAAGACATCAGTCTAAGAATGGGCTACAATGACCGAGAATGAAGGGACTTCCAGGACAGGAATCATGATGGAGCACAGTCGGGAACAAGTGATGCCAGGGATACTGTGCTTCCATGAAATCTGTCCTTTTCCTTCAGAATATCCCTGCCAAGGAATGTTGTACCAACTGCAAGGTTTTCCCACTGTATAAGCATTATGATAGGCAAGGGGATCTTCATAGTACCAGCAGCACCAATACACCATGTGAAAAATTCTTAGCTTTTGAAGTTCATAAAATCAAGTAAGATTATGACACAATATGAGTACTCTGTGTGGAAGAACATACATATAAACTGAGCCCAAAATTTTAGGTTTATGACCCTGAGAAGTCAGCTAAAAAATTCAGCACAGCCAGGCATGGCGGCACACGACTCAAATCCCTGCACTCACAAGGCTGAGGCAAGAGGATCCCTGCATGCAAGAGGCCAGCCTGGACTATAGTGAGTTCAAAGCCAGCCGGAATTCCAGGGTGAAACCCTGTCTCCAAAAGACAAAAAAAAAAAAAAAAAAAAAAAAAA
>RJWM01013451.1:0-52965 GCA_004363535.1 Dasyprocta punctata
TGCCCTCGCCCTCCTCCTTTCCCTGTGGAAGGCATAAAACCCATGTCTTCGCCGTCCAGGCGCAGGCCACAGAGCTCATTTCACTTTCTCAAGAGATCCAGATTCGCGGCTGCCTTGGGGAGGGCACGGCACCGGCCGAAGTCTCCCTCGCTGAGCCGCTGGGACTCTGCTGTGGGCGCTTTGTCTCAGGGAGGGCAGCTTTACTGATAAACACTCTCAAGTTACAGGTCCCTAAGCGCACGGTGCCTTACCAAGGATCCCCCGCTGGTTCCGCCCTCCCAGCTCCGGGTCCCGCCACCCTCCCTCCCAGCTCGGACCTCTCCCTGGGCGATGAGGTGGAGTCGGTAGGAGATGCTAGGCCACTGCGGCCTGTCCAGAGATTTTCCTGGCCCTGCGCTGTTCACCTCACGGCCTTCCTGTAAGACAGGCAGGTCAGCTGCCGGCCCTGTCCTCAGTGAAGGGAAATAGACTTGGAGGAGATGAGCAGTTTGTCTAAAGCTGCGCAGTCAGTTAGGGCGGAGCCGGGGGAAGCCGCTGCTCACCTCCTTTTGGTGGCAACTGGCCTGACCGCTGTCCTAGCACCTGGAGCACGAGGGACCCACAGCCGGGCAGCGACCGGGGCAAAGGTGTGGGTGCTTCTCTCTCCCCGCATCTACCGCTCCTTCGATGACTGTGAAGCAGGCGAAGCTGCGGAGAGTGCCGGCCCTTCTGGCTGGGGTCTCAGGAGAGGGGTCACTTTTTCACTACGCCTCCTGCTGCAAACAGCTATAAGAACTTGACGAGATGCATAAAGCATCAACCGGAGGCATCGCAGAGCGACCAGCAGGGCCAGGGCTGTGAGTCTGCACAGAAAGGAAAGAGAGACTTGTGCCCCACATTTACCCTGGCTCTCTTATTATCACTGTTGTCATTATTATTATTATTATTACTGCTATTGCTATTTTGGTGCCAGGAATTGAACTTTACTTAAGACTTAAGAAGAACCAGGCATGGTGGCACACGCACTTGTAATTCCAGCACTTGGGAGACTGAGGCAGGAGGACAGTATGGAGAATTCAAGGCCAGGCTGGACTCCACAGTGAGCGCCTGTCTGAAAAAAAGAAAGAAAGAGAGAAAGAAAGAAAGAAAGAAAGAAAGAAAGAAAGAAAGAAAGAAAGAAAGAAAGAAAGAGAGAAAGAAAGAAAGGAAGGAAGGAAGGAAGGAAGGAAAAGAAAAAACTTAAAAAGAAGTAACAACAATAGTACAATAACTCTTTAAAAATTGAATTTATACTTTTAAAAACCTCACAACAAAGAGACCTCCATACTCAGACATCTTAACATATTCAAATTCTAGCAAGTAGTTAAGGAAAAAATAAAACCAGTTTTCACAAACTCTGCCAGAATACAGAACAGAAAGGAAAAGGAAGCTGATGTCTCAGTAGGAGTCCGGTGTTAATTACCCTGGGACACAAACCAGGTAGCAACACAGAAGAAAAGAAATCTACGGGACAGCATCCCACAGGAACATAATGGGAAAAAATCCTCAGCAAAATAGCAGCCCATCAAAGCCAGTGATATAGAAAGTGTAGCAAAGCCAAGAGGAATTTATTCCACGCATAAAAGATTGTTCAACATTTGAAAATAATGCAATTCACCACAGCAGCAGACTAAAAAAGAAAAGCCATATTATTATAATCCTATATATGCAGAAAATGGTTTCTAAAGTGCTATATTTATTTACAACAAAAACTTTTAGGAAACTGGGGAATAAAAGGCAATTTCTTCAGATCCATAAGGGGCATCATCAACAACAAAATCCTACAGCTAGCACCATATTTCTTTGTTTCTTTGCTTGTCTATTTATTTATTTATTTATTTTGAATTTGGGTTTTGCTTTGTTGCCCAGACTGGTCTCTAACTCCTGGGCTCAAGTAATCCCCCTGCCTCAGCCTCCTGAGTAGCTAGGACTATAGGCACATGCCACCATCCCCGAATTAACCTCATTCTTTTTTTGTTGTTTATTTGGGGGTTTTTTGGGGGGCGGGATTGAACTCAGGACCTTGCACTTGCCAGGCAGGTGCTTATGCCGCTGAGCTATACCCTGGCTTAACCTCATCTTTAACAGTGAAGAGTTAAATGTGTTCTCACTCAGATCAGGCACAAGACTGCTTTCACTACCATCATTCAGCATCACACCAGGTCCTGGCAAACCCAATAAGACAAGGAAACACCCAAAAGATATATGGACTGGAAAGAAGAAATAAAATTGTCTTTATTCACAGACAACACAATGTTTTATGTCTAAAAAACTTAAAGCATTTACCATAAAAAGGCAGTCCTTACCAGAAATAATGAGAAATTAATTAGGTAGCTGGGCGTGGTGATGCACCCCTGTAATCCCAGCACTTGAGGGGCTGAGGCAGGAGGATCGCTGTGAGTTCAAGGCCAACCTGGGCTACAAAGTGAGCTCAAAGGCAACCTGAACTGCATAGTGAGACCCTGTCTCAAGAAGACAGAAAATAAATAAATAAATAAATAATAATGATAATTAATTAGGTCACAGGATAAAGGGTCAATAAACAAAACTCAAGCTTGTTTCTGGATTCTAGCAATGAACAATTGAAAAGTGAAATAACAACATTTATAAGAGTACCAAAAGGCATGAAATACTTCAGCTTAAATGTAGACTATGCTGAAAACTTTAAGATTCTAGTGGAAGAAATCAAAGAAGTCAAGTAAACGGGCACAAAAACTCTGTTCATGAATTAGAAAACTCAATATTATTAAGATGTCAAGTCTTCCCAAAATGGTCTACATCTTCCATTCAATGCCAATCAGTACCGTGACAGGATGTTTTTGTCAAACTTAACAAACAGAATCCAAATAAAATTGATGTGGACAGTCAAAGAAAAGAGCCCAGCCCGCACAGTTTGAAAAACACCAAGGCTGAGGGGTGAATGTACACTTCTTAACGTCAAGGCTGTGGTCGACCAGCTGACTGACTGACTGTGTTCTCTCTCCCACAGAGGTCCTAAGTTCTCCTGGGGCAGCATTTGGTCTACTGCTTTTCACCCCACTTCATTGTCCAAATAATACTAGCACAAACCTTTATTTTTTGGGTGGGTACCCAAAATCAAACTCATGACCTTGTGCTTGCCAGGCAGGCACTTTGCCACTGAGCTACATCCCCGGCCCCTCCACCCCACTTCAGTTCAGCAAGTGTCTGTGCACTCAGAGCCGGCTCTCAGTCAGGGCAGTGTCTGGTAACTCGCAATCACTCCTGCATAACTTCTGTCACCGTTCCCATTGACCCCGCTGATGGGAAGCGGGCACTGACGCTGCGTTCACTTATCAGCTGAGGAAGACGCAGCCGGGAAAACCCTCCTGCTTCCGAGAAGTTGCTGGGAGAAACCCAAGGGCCTCCCTGTCCCTTCTTCTTGCTCAAGTCTGTCTGACCTTAGCGCCAACCAGTGTCATAAAACAGTTGCTATCTGTGGGTGTGGAGTGGAGATTCTTAGGCCCCGCGGGACCTTCAAGATCTTCCTGCTAGCGCCAGTGACACAGGCTGTGGGCAATGCAGGTGGTCAGCCACGGGCAGGCACCTGCTGGCCGTTTTGTAGGGACCCTAGGTGGGTCCGCCTGACACACAGCTCCCACCTGCGTAGAAATGACTCCCTGTCCTTCTTCCAGCCTTGAGCTCCTTCCCACAGTCTTATTTTTGCAAAAAAAAAAAAAGCATTTCCCACTTAGATTATCCACTCAATATCAGCATGTCCTAAACCAGAATTTACTGTGGCTGGACACAGTAATATGTGCTGTTAGGAGGCTGAGGCAGGAGGGTTGAAGACTGGAGGGAGAGATCACGTCTCAAAGGAAACAACAGAAAAACTGTTATCTTCTCAGTAGGCCAAATCTCCTCCCACCCTCCAGGCAGAACAAGCTTTCCGCAGGCCGGTCTCTCCTGCTTTAGGACTCACCTCCTCTGACCCTGCAGTAGAGCTAAGTGTTGGGCCTCTGTGCCCTCCTCTGGGGACAGCGTAGGAAAAGACCCCTGGATGGAGAAGTGGCCTGGGCTAGTACAGAGGACCACAGCTCTCCATCTTCACGCTGGGGCAAGGCTGTCCCTGAATACCAAGCCTTGGGGACAGTTAACGCAGCAGATTTAAAGTGTTTCCCTAGCCAGGCATGGTGGCACACGCCTGTAATCCCAGCACTCGGGAGGCTGAGGCAGGAGGATCATTGTGAGACCAGCCTGGGCTACAAAGTGAGTTCAAGGCCAGCCTGAACTACATAGTGAGACCCTGTCTCAAAAAGACAAAAAAGAAAGACAGACAGACAGAAAGAAAGAAATTAAGAAAGAAAGAAACTCCAGCTTGAAAGATGGACCAAATGGATGGGACCCCCAACCCTGACAAATCGGGGTCCCCCCTACAGCCATGCCCTGACTCTGTCTCTCTTCCTCCACTCCTTCCCTCTCTCCCTCGGTCTCCTGCGCCCCATCTCTCTCTTTGCAGGTGCGACAGAGAGCTGGTCAGGCAGAGGTCACCCAGATGACCCCTGGGCCCCCTCGGTCCCTGCAGAGCCCAGCTGGTGACAGGGCAGAGAGACTCGTCGTGCCCGGGAAGGGGCAGGGAGGCTGTGCCAGGCGGCGGCAGGAGCCGTGCGCAGCAGGCCCGGTCCCTGGTGCCTCCCATCACAGCCTCCCGGGGTTCGGGTCTCAGCGGGATGCGGGTGAGAATCCTTCACTGTCTCCCTGCGCGGGACACCTTGGGGCCGTGCTCTGACTGCCGCAGGCTGACCTTTGGCATTCCTTATTGATTTATAGTTCACTAATGGTTTTCGTGGCTGACTCAAGAGGGGAACAAAGTCTGAGGAAGTCGGTTCTTGTGTCCCATTCCTGCCCTTGTTACTGTCCCGCGGCGAAAGTCTCCCCTTCGCCTGGGAAACAGTCGCAAGGAAGCAGTGCTGAGTTTGCTAGAGAGCGTTTCAGGGTTTAGTCCCCGCTTGGGTTTTTTGCTGTTGGTTACCTATTTTACTATTGAGGCAAGCATGGGAAGATTTGGAGTTGGAGGCTTTGTTGGCAAAGTGGTCTCATGAGTTGGGGGGGGTGGGTATTTAGCTTCCTCGGCCTCGATTTCCACCTCTGCGAAGTGGAGGTGATGAGTGTCAGGTTTGCCAAGAGGTGGGCGGAAACATCAAGTTAGAACAGAAGTGGAAGGGAAAAAGCCATTTGTATAATTAGCAAGGTGCTCCAAAGCTATTCTTTAATAGCAAGTTTAAGTGGAAAGATGCAAAGAGAGATCTTTTTTTTTTTTTTTTCTTTTAAACTAGATCGCTCTCTCGTGTGTCAGGTAGGACTCTGACAGTTTCGCCTGCGCTCTCTTCCCTTATCTTGACAACAAACTCTTAAGGAAGATAATACCGCTATCCCAGTTTTCCAAAGAAGGAAACTTGGACTTAGGGAGACGTCGTGTGTCAAAGTCAAAGGGCAGAGCTAAGCAAAGGGCCGGAGTCCTTGCTGCTAACCGGGCTCTCTGTTCTCATCCTGCCCAGCCGCCCATGCCCCCTTCTCCTCCTGTCCCAGCACCGCTCCTCCTTTAAAATCCAGCTCAGGACCCGCCTCTTCCTACAGCCCTCTGGCCTCCAGTCTGGCAGCCCCACCACAGAACTCTCTGTGCTGCTTCATCCCCAGACTACACAGTGTGTCAGTGGTGTGGCGTCATCTGCCTGTCTAATATTGCAGTTTATCATACTGTTCTCTTTATATCCAGGAGAAAAAATGTTTGCAGCAGCAGTAGAATTTCTGAAGAATCATGCAGAGCATGCAGGATGTGAGCAGAGCCCTGGGCTCCATCCCCAGCACCAGAAAACAACAACAACATAAAGTTGTATGGGGAGCACTTTTCTATTTTTTTGGGTAAAATGTTACTTGATTCTAGAATCATGAATAGAGTTAACCGAAGTCTTTAAAAAAAAAAATTTTGATCCAGCCCTGTAATCCCAGCGACTTGGGAGGCTGAGGCAGTTCAAAGCCAACCTGGGCAACTTTAGTGAGACGATCTCAAAATAAAAAATAAAAAGAACAGGGGTTGTAACTCAGCGTGAGTCCCTGGGGTTCAATCTCCAGTACCACCCCCTACAAATATATTTGTCAAAAATTTGTATTGACTTTTGGCTTATGAAACCCCTCGAGAGCAGAGATCCTGAGATATAGTATGCAGAAGTTGTGCGAGAAGGATTTACTGTGACGCATTTAGCATAGCACCTGTGCACAGCCAGCATTCAGGGGTGGCGGCTACGGTGTCCTGCCTGAGAAATGCGGGAATCAAGGGAGCATTTGGGGAATAGCAGGTAGAGAGGGCAGGAGGAAAGGGAGCAATATGGGGTCTCTATAGGAAGAGCAGGCTGGTGAGATCTTCACAGAGGTGGCCATGATAAGGGACAGTTAAGAAAAGGAACCTTTAGGCTGGGTACGGAGGTGCACACTTGTGATCTCAGCACTCTAGGAGGCTTGCAAGTTCAAACCCTGGCTGAGAAGTTGAGCAATTTAGCAAGACCCCGTGTTAAAATTAAAAAAAAAAAAAAATTAAGACCCAGTCCAAAAAATGGGCATCTGAGATGAACACACATTTCTCAGATGAAGAAATATAAACAACCAATAAATATGTGAAAAAATGTTCAGCATCACTGGTCATTCAAGAGATACAAATTAAAACAACACTGAGATTCCACCTCACTTCAGAAAGAATGGCCAGTATTAAGAAGTCAACCAGTAACAAGTGCTGGAGAGGCTGTGGACAAAAAGGAACCCTTCTCCACTGTTGGTGGGAATGCAGGCTGGTGAAACAACTGTGGAAGTCAGTGTGGAGACTCCTCAAACAACTGGGATTGGAGGTCCCATTCAACCCAGTTATTCCCCTTCTGGATATCTTCCCAGAAGAATTAAAAACATCATATGGCAGCCATGCAGGCCAGGAGGAAAACCAAGAAACCAAGTTGTACCCTTCCATGTGCCAGCTGGCATGTGGGCCAGGAGACAAAAGAGCACCCTCCCCCACCATAAACAACTGGCTGATTTGGAGGAACACAGGCTGAGATGATAGCAACTGAAGTAAAGAAACAACTTAATGCTTGTATTGTTTGACTTTGCAGGTCTAAAGCCAGTAGTCTGAGCATCTATTTAGGGGATAACAACATGCAATATAGCCACTATGGGAGATTTTCTTCTGTCTTGTTTTTGAAATCTAATATTGTTCTATTTTCTTTTATTCCATTGTATTGTTTTGTTTCATTGCCTTTAAAACAAAAAGAAAAAGTGAAAAGTAAAAAGAAAACATCATATTACAGCAGTATATGTGCACCCATGTTTATAGCAGCACAATTTGTAATAACAAAATCTCAGAAACAACCGAGATACCCATCAACAAAGGAATGGATAAAAAAGAATGGATTTTTTTATATGATGGAGTATTACTTAGCTATAAAGAAGAATGAGCTGGAGACTTTATAGGTAAAATGGATGCAACTCAAGTCCATACTCGTAAGTGAAATAAATCAGACTCACATGAGTAAACATCATATTGTCTCCCTAGTGCAAGAAGCTGAAAGAGTAAATAAGATATTATAAATGTATATTAATTCTGGAAATAATTACATGTTTGCCTTCCAAACTCTTTCTTCCTTTTTAAAATTGTTTTAATGATTTCAAGTTTTTTGGATTTTCATATCAATTTTAGAAAAGCCTGTCAATTAAAAAAAAAGGAATCTTCATTAGAATTAGATTATTAGATCAGTTTTTTGGAAAATTGTTATCTTTAAGTGTTTCACCTTAAAATGTATTTCTTGAAATCTACAATTTCTCTGCAATGCTTTCTAGTTTTCTGTATATACAGGTCTTCTAAATTTTGTGGTGAGATTTATCACTGTTTTATATTTCAATACTCTTATAAATGATGCATTTTGTTTTTGTTTTTGCCATGAAGTGGAAGTACAATTGCTTTTCAGTAAACACTGTTTTTTCTTTTTGAGACAGGGTCTCGCTATGAGTTTCAGGCTGGTCTTGAACTCACTTTGTAGCCCACGCTGGTCTCAAACTTGCAACAATCTTCCTGCCTCAATCTCCCGAGTACTGGGATTATAGGCGTGTGCCACCATGCCTGGCTTTCAATAAATATTTTAAATAAATGAATAAATATTGAAAAATTAAAAGGGCTTGGATATAGCTCAGTGTGAAGGCTGTGGGTTCAATTCCCAGTGCTGCCAAAATAAGCAAGAGGGTAGTTTAACATTTGCTGTCCTGAGATATAACTTTGCCCTCCTTTCTTCAAGTCTCCAGCAAAATCTGCTACGCACACAGCTTGGTGTTGGTAGTCCTTACAGTGTTCAAGATGCCAGGTGGTATTTTAAAGGCAGCAGGAGGTAGAGAGGAGATTTGGGGATTGATGTTAAAAAAGGCAGCCCACACAGGAAGGCTATGGAATTCAGCAGAAGCAGGCAAGCAGAACCAGAGACAGCAAAGAGGCTGGCTCCCAAGAATTCTCTGAAATATTGGGGGTGCTGGTGATTTTGCCCATTATATAAGAGATGAAAGTTCAAGATGATTGTATTTAAATGTTGAAGGACAGGGTTCCCTGAAGGCCATAGAACTTTGGGGACATCCAGGTGGCTAACACATCAGTCACTTTGGCATCATTGCTGCTTGGTTTATGTTATGAACTCCAAACAATACTGTAACTTCCTTGGGATGGGGACTATAGCAAGGTGCTGAACTGAATCAGTGCGCACAAGGTGTGATCAAAATACACGCTGACATGCTCGCTTTGGCAGCACATATACAAAATGTATGGTGAGTGTTTACATTCTTAAAATGTATTACAATAAGTCAGCTGTGGTGGTGCACGCCTTTAATCCCAGCACTTAGGAGGCTGAGGTAGGAGGAGCGTTATGAGTTCGAGGCCGGCTTGGGCTACAATGCAAGCACAAGGCTGGCCTGAGCTACACAGTGCGACCCTGCCTCAAAAAACTAGGGATGTGAGTTTGGCTCAGTGGCTTACACGCCTGTCTGACAGGCACAAGGTTGTGAGTTCAATCCTTGGTGCCGCAAAAAATAAATAAATAAATAAATATTACAATATGTCAGGGATGGCAGTGCACACCTATAATCCCAGCACTTGGGAGGCTGAGGCAGGAAGATAACCACAAGTTTGAGGCTAGCCTGGGCTACATAGTGAGTTCAAGGCCAACCTGAACTACATAGCAAGGCCCTGTCTCAAAAAAACCAAAAAATTAAAAATTAAAAAATTAGGTGATTTAGTGCCATCCATGGACTGGGGAGGGCACAAGGCCACACCAGGAAGTAAGCACAGTCTGGGAACCAGCACTATGCATGGGCTGCCGTCAGACTGGGACAAGCCAGACCCCAGCCCCTTCCCACGCAAGGGCTGGCAAACAAGAAGCACCAATCGCCACCCCACATAATTGACTGGCTTATCCAGAGACACACAGGCTGTGATCATAGCTATAGAGATGAAATGCAACTGGATGCCTGTGGTGCTTTGGTGTTTTACTGCCATTGCAGGTCTAGGGCCAGTGGTCTGATCATAGGTTCAGAGGGTATTGCTAAGCAATGTGTCATCTAGGGGGGATCTCCTTCTGAGGGTTGCAGCCATTGTTGATTCCCTATGGTCTTGTTTTGAGGTCCTATATCATTTCCATTGCTTTGTTGGGTTAGGTTTTACTCTCTTTTGTTTGATTATGCTAAATTCGATGGCAAGAGCAGCTATTTCAAAGATAGCAAGATATATTATGGCAGCAATTTTGGATTTACTATTGCCTTGTTTTGAAGTCCTTTATTGCATTCATTGTCTTGTTTTTATTGTTTCTGCTCTATTCTGTTCTGCTTGATTTTTGCTATGTTCAAAGTTATCTGCAGCTCTTTTGAAGACATCAAAAGGCATCGTGGTAACTATTATTGATTTTGTAAGGTTTGAAGTCCTGTGTCACTTACACTGGTTTGTTTTGATTGGTTTTATTCTGCTTTATCCTCTTTAAAATAAAATTTTAAAAAAATTTAAAAATTTAAAAACTCAAAAAAAGTATTACAATAAAAGACACATGGCCATGAATCCCCCTCAAACACCCTCACACTCACTTTGAACACACTCATCCCATCATTCTCACCACTTTCTGAAGCAGTTCTGGAAGTCCTCTTTTGTAAATGTCTTCACAAAATGTGTTCAAAAATATCATGAATGCTGCTGCCGAGCGCCATCCGGCGGAAAGGCAGCTCATAAAAGCACGGCACTGGGTCCTCACCCACCTCGTTCACCAGCTCTGACCTCATGTGACTTCTGGCTCCTCCCCAAAGTCAAAATGACCATAAAAAGGACATGTTTTGAATTGATTCAGGACATCGAGAGAGTTACGACAGAATACCTAAGGGCGTTCAGACCCTGGCTAACGTGACCCTCTCAGGCTTAGTGATCTCACCTGAGCTGTTTGCCCACAAAAGAAAAAAAAAAAACTGTGTTAAGTACATGTACCAACTTTCTACAATACAATCGTTACATCCTGCAAACAGGCACCACTAGAAATATTTTTTTTTTAATGTACAAAAGACAATAAAATGAAAAAAATGAATCTGTGGGGTTCCATGGTGTTTGCGAGCTAAGGAGGCAGGCACCCAGGGCTGCGAGTTTTTCTGGTCAAAATTCAAAAAGTCCAGGGTTCACAGTCCTGAATGCCTGTTTTGTCTTTTCCCAAAGGAGCACGGGTTTATCTCCCAGGTCAAAAACCTGTGGAGAAGCTAGATAAAATTTAAAAGGGAGACAACAATGGAATTCAGCGAAACAAGGGAAAGCACCCAATTCCATGAAATAAACAAAAGCCTCTGACACGTGGGTTCTAGAGATTTTCAACAAACCGTGTTCTGTTTTCTCTTCTCTTTTGTAGTTTCTCTTTTTACTCTGTCCCAAAACTCAGGTTCCATGTTCATCCTCCGGGCCACATCCCTTTTTCTCTGCCTTCTAGCCTCCCACAGCTGTTTAAGCATTGACCCTTCCCCTGGGGCCAAGGGGCAAACCCAGCATCTGGGAGACCAGGGCTGGGCTGGGGCTACAGACAGGAAACTCCAAGCTGGGTTTAAGGAACAAGGATAATAGTCCAAACTGAGGGTGCCAAACCTGTTCCCAGGTCCAAAAGTGACCTCAGAGTCAGGAACTAGGGGCACCCAAATCATCAGTTGTGACACGAATACAAATTAAATACAAATCACAGAAGGATATTGTTTGGGGCTAAGCTCTGGCACAGACCGGACAACAAATCAAAGTGGAGTTACTCACGCCAAGTTCTGTGCTGAAACTGAGCTGTTCACCTGACCTAGGAAATCAGGATTAGAAAGAAAACAGTCAAATTTCTCCTACAGGCCAGTTTCAGGATGCATAATCACTTCCACTGTCTTCACCCTTCCACGAGAAAAGTAACCTAAAGAAAGTAACCTGGTGTTAACCGTTCATTTCCTGTAGTATCTCTGTCCTCACCTTGCAAGGAAAGTGACTTTGAAACGACCGCTCTGCTTTTTGCTTTTTTATCTCTGCTTTCTTCAATGCTTTTCTTTTCTTTCTTTCTTTTTCTTTTTTTCTTTTTGTACCAGAGATCAAACTTACAACATTGAACCTGCCAGACAGGCGCTTACACCACTGAGCAAATACCCAGCCTTTTTTTTTTTCTTTTCTTTTCTTTTCTTTTCTTTTTTCTTTTCTTTACTTTTCTTTTCGTTGTCAGCCCTGGAGATTGAGCCCAGAACCTTGCACTAAAGTACATCTTCAGCCCTATGTTATTTTTCCGTTCTGAGGCCACGTACGTCACACGGATTGCCCAAGCTGGGTGCCAACTTTCGAGCCTCCTGCTCCAGCCTCCCATGGAAGAGCCCTTTTCTGTCTGTCAAACCAGCTCCCTGTTTGGATCATTGGAACTCTTATTCTGTTTTACCGAACTAAGCATTACTTGAGTCTAGAATTGAAAATGCAGTTAACAAATTGTGTCTTTTGTCATTTGAAGCTCTAAATATCCTTCTGTGTATTTCATGTAGGAACTGAAACAATATTAAGTCTTTTTTAAAAAAGAACAATATGAAGTCACTTTTAAACAAATTCAGAGCAGCAATTTATTTGCTGAAACTAATTTCCTGCCGAGAGCTGTTGTTTCCTCAAGGGGAGTGAATCTTCTATTTGTGACATTGAGTGCCTGTTATGGTTTGTGTTTCAATGCCCCCTCCAAAGCCTCATGTGGTCATGGGGGA
This sequence comes from Dasyprocta punctata, assembly GCA_004363535.1. NCBI lineage: Eukaryota > Metazoa > Chordata > Mammalia > Rodentia > Dasyproctidae > Dasyprocta > Dasyprocta punctata. The sequence goes on from RJWM01013451.1 coordinate 12,280, forward strand.
GCCAGCCTTTTAAAGGTGACTGAGTCTAGCGTTTGTGATTGGTTCATTGTCTAGCGCTGGGATTGGCGGTGTGAGTGCTGCACCTGCCCAGGGGTGGAGCCGGCATACGATGTCTGCCTTGCATGGCTGCCCTTGGCCACACCACCCTGCCTTGGAGCCAGCTCAATATGGACTGAAACCTCCAAAAACTGTGAACTAAATAAACCTCTTCTTCCTTCATTTTGGGCATCAGGTATTTTGTCTCAGCAACAAGAAAAAAGTAACCAAGACACTGCCTTACACAGAAGAATGAGACAGAGTGTCTTTTTCCAAGTGACAGTCCCAGGGTTGATTTTTTTTTTTTGTCAAAAGACAAAAAAGCTCTCTGTGATCAACAAACTGGGTCCTGCAGCATATTTTCCAAGGACAATGGCTATTCTGAGCTATCCTATATAATACATTATATGTGTATTACATACTATTTTAAATTATATATTATATAAAATACTAATAGTCAGAGCCAGGCATAGTGACCCATGCCTGTAACCCCAGCACTTGGGAAGTTGAGACAGGAGGATCACCATGTGCTCAAGGCCAACCTGGGCTGCAAAGTAAATTCAAAGGCAGGTGTGGTGGTGTATGCTTTTAATCTCAGCACTTGGAATGCTGAGGCAGGAGGATTATTGTGAATTCAAGACCAGCCTGGGCTACAAAGTGAGTTCAAGGCCAACCTGAACTGCATAGTGAGACAGTGTCTCAAAAAATAGGGCTGGGGATTTAGCTCAGTGGCCTAAGCACCTGCCTGGCAGGTGCGAGGTTGTAAGTTCAATCTCTGGTACCCAAAAAAAAAAGTGAGTTCAAGGCCTGCCTGGGAATACATAATGAGACCCTGTCTCAAAAATAAATAAATAAATAAATAAATAAATAATATATATATTATATTATATACATACACACACACATAGTCAAATTAAATGCTACATTTTTCTCATTTACAGTGGATCATTTTTTAAAATTCATGTTTTAAAAGTCCTACAGCCCATGGCAGCCTTTAATAAGTGTTAGATATTCTCCTTATCTTTTAGGAGCACTTTGGGGTTTTTAAGACTTGGTGAGCAAGAGAAGGATGTGGACCATCTTGTTTAGGGTTATTTCTCCAATGTCTGGGTCAGCACCAGCCTCCTTAAAATTTATGATGGATTCTGGAGGTCAGCAGTGCTTCTTGGGACCCCAAAGTCGCACCACCTATCGGCCTAGGGTGTGGACCAGCAGGCCACGGGGTGTCGGACAGAGCCGCTGAACAAAGGGACCTCACGTGGTACAGATTTCAGGCCATCCAAGGGTAGAATGTGTCATGCTAACACTGGAGGGCCTCACCACCCCAAGCAGTGATTTATAAACTACCCCAACCCAGGTTGCAGAATGGTAAATGAGAGTCCAGCATGGTGGCACACACCCGTAATCCCAGCATGCAGGAGGCTGAGGCAGGAGGATCACTGAGAGTTCAAGGCCAGCTTGAGCTACATAAGGGAGACCCTGTCTCAAAAACAATAACAACCAAAAACAAATAAACAAAAAAACCCAGTACAGCAGGGCCCTTGCTCTGGTGTGGGCCAGCCGGTCCCTACCTTCCTGGCTCACAGAACGAGGGAGTCAGATTAAGCCTTCTTGTTGCTGCAGACTAAATTGTGTCCCCCCCACTCCAGATTTATCTGTTGAAGCCTTAACTGCCAACGAGTCAAGCCCAGCCTGGGCATTTTGTGACTTAGAAAGACTCTCAAACCAAAAACTCAAAAAGGGCTGGGCATGTGGCTCTGGATAAAGGGACTGAGTTCAAGTCCCAAACCACTACCAAAAAAATTTTGTTAAAAATCACTAAAAGGCAATGAGGTCATCTGGATAGGACCCTGTCTAATTTGATAGGATTAATGTCCTCGTAAGAAGAGAGGCCAGAGAGCTTGTTGCTGTAGCTCAGCAGGTGAGGACCCAGTCAGAAGGTGACAGCATGAAGAGCTGGAAGAAGTCTGGACAGCAGAGGCTCAATTGGCCGGCAGCTCCTAGATTGCTACTCAGAGATCCAAACGCGCAGGCGCGGCATCCAGACCGGCACTAAACTGAAGCCGGTTTCTCCGGCTGTGAGTCCTTTACTCCACCCACATAACTGGCCTCACTTCCCACACCACGGTTCCTTGGCTGGGTCTCAGATTAAACGGATACTGTTGGGGCCAGAGCCCTGGCAACACCCAGGGGCACCCAGAGAATCTTTTTTGATCCATTTTGGTCTCAGGTTTCGACCAGAAAGGAGGTTGGCTCCAGGGACCTCCAGTAAAATGCTCATGCCACGGAGAGGAGGAGAATATTTTAACAGCCTTGCACACGATAGCAGGTGAGCTAGTTCCCGCCGAGGGGCACTGGATAAAGAGACATATTTAAATTAGGGAGACAGAAGGTTGGGGAGCCCCCGATATGAAAGGTCAGGAGCCAGAGCTGGCCTCTACAAACACACATGAAACTGAAATGGGCGAATCAGCTGTGCTCACCTGACAATTTTCCCACCTCCCCTAGAAGATAGAAAACTATCAATACAGCACCGCTGAGGCAGCATAAACCTTGCACAGGCTAATAAACAACTTAAAGCATGGAAGATAAAACTTTAAATGATTAACTGACTATCTTTTAAATTAAGGAAAGGGGCCCCAGGGCTAGAGGACCTGCTCAGAGAAATCACATATAGGTCAGCTGGGACCAGGGTGGGGAGAACACCAGGAGGAGGCTGAGGCAGGAGGAAGCCCTGGTGAAATTGACCGGGCAAAAGAAGATAGGGGGGCAGAAGGACAGGAGGCTACAACTGTACTTTATCAGTGCCAGGCCTTGGGGTGGCCTCGGTGCTGGACAGAGGCCTCAAACACTCTTGCCTTTCCAAGCTCATACACAGCCACTCCTGTGACCGCAGGTCAGAAAGAGACCCCTGGAGCCGCGGTCCGTCTCTGTCTGAAGCTGTCATGAGGCATCACCAGATTTACTGTCTGCGTGCCGTCTAATCGTCACCTTCTACCTCATTAAAATGCTGCGCCGCTGGGAATGTTTTAGGGATCGTCACCTCCTGTCATATTCTGGAGAATTACAGATGGCTGTGCTGTCTCGGGGCTGAACTTTCATTACCTTGCTGGTTGCCAGGAAAGCAGGACCCTAAATCACTCCGCGGAGTCCCAGTGATTTTTTTCCTTTAGAGAGCACTGAAAATTGCTCATGTTTCCTCGGCTCAAACAGCCATTCACATTGACCCGGATAACTGATGAATATGCTTTATCTGTAGATAGAGCATTCTGATAAATTTCCTTTATAAGGGTCATGAAATCTTCACCGTGGCCTTCTGAGACCCAAGCCAGCTAAAGGTACAGGGATGACACTGGCCGTATACGTAGGGACAGGGACTTGTAGGAGCCATTGCTGAAGAGCCAGAAAGGCCAGCTCCCTCTCGAGGATGTGGCTGTGAGCTGCTGAAGCAGAAATGAGACACCTTTAGGGTGAGAGCCAGCTTCCGTTTCCTGTATGTGGAGCCCAGGCGATAGCTAGATTTGCAGCAGGTCTCCTGACTACTTTGAGCGCTATGCTCCCCGGAATCATGCTGTGGTCCCCTGTGGGCTGTCTCCTACCGGTTTGTGAAGGGTGATATTACTTATATAACCTTGAGTAGATGATGTAAAGATTAGCAGAACAATAAATGGTTAAAATGCACCTAGTCCAGAGCCGGGTGTGGTGGTGCACGCCTGCAATCCCAGCATTCGGGAGGCTGAGGCAGGAGGATCATTGTGAGTTTGAGACCAGCCTGGGCTACAAAGTGAGCTCAAGACCAGCCTGAACTGCATAGTGAGACCCTGTCTTGAAAAGACGGGAAAAAAAAAAAAAAGATAATAAGATGCATCTAGTCCAACCCCCTTATTTTACAGATGGGGAAACTAAGGCCCAGCGAAGGATGTTGAGGGTTGAAGAGTGGCCCCCCAAAAGATGTCTAAATCCTAATCCCTGAAACCTCCATCATGGTGTTAATTTGGAAAATGCATCTTCGCAGATGTAATAGTTAATAGTTTCAAGATAAGATCACCCAGGGTTTAAGTGTGGGCCCTGTTAGCTTCCTGTTACTGCAGCAAAATAACTGAGAGAACCAACCATAACGAGGACGTATGTATTTTGGTTCACGGTTTCGGGGGCTCAGTCCATGGTAGGCCGGCTCCATCGCACTTAGGCCAAACTTCATGGTGGCGGGGCACAGCGGCGCAAAGCTGCTCTCCTCACGGAGGCCAGGAAGAAGGGGAAGGTCAGAGACAGAGACAGAGACAGAGACAGAGACAGAGACAGAGACAGACAGCCCAGCTGCAGAGGCAGAGAGCGCCCCACAAAGAGCCTCCGCTTCCCCAGAGCGTCCACTGCCTCCCAACAGCGCCATCTGCTGGCACCAAGCCTTCCAAACCCGAGCCTTTGGGAGATATCTAGAGCCAAACTGCACCGGGCCCCAATTCCATGGCAAAGGTCCTTGAAAGAGCCAGGTGGAGGAGACAGGGAAGAGACAAGTGATGTGACCAACACCGTCAGGAGGGCTCAGGGATGCTGAGAGAGGCAAGGAAGGCGCGTCCCTGAGAGCCTTTGGAGGAAGCACAAGCAAGCCACACCCTGAGGTCAGCCATGTGCCATCCAGAACCCAGAGAGCACACATTTCTGTTGTTTACAGCTCCCTGCATGTGGGCCTTTGCCTCAGCGGCCCTGGAAAACATACAGCGCCCAAAGGACGGCACCAGGCCGGAACCAGGGTCTCTGGATTGCATCGGTCTTAGGTTTGTTTTCCTGCTGCCATTTCACATCCTCTGACTTCTGATCTCAGAGATGTAAGAGCCTTCACCCTCCATACTGCTAAGAATACAACTCCAGGGGTGGAGGCTACAGAGAATATTGGAGACCCTTCTGCTGCTGCTTTTTTTTTTTTTTTTTTTTTTTTTTTTTGAGACAAGGTCTCGCTATGCAGTTCAGGCTGGCCATGAGCTCACTTTGTAGCCCAGGCTGGTCTTGAGTTTGCAACGATCCTCCTGCCTCTGCCTCCCAAGTGCTGGAATTACAGGCGTGCACCACCACACCCGGTGAGACCCTTCTGCTTCCTGAGGGGATGTTTAGTTCAGCCAACAAGCAGGCTTTCTGGGCTTAGAATTAGTAACTCAGGCTGTAGTGTTAATCATGGAATCATTCCAAGATCTGGAGGAGAGGACTGATAAAATATAGCCAGAAGGATAAGTCAGTGGACTTCAACAAAGCTCCCAGAAAGTAGGTAACAATGGCTCACTCACAAGATGTTTATGCAGTGCAGCAATTCTGAGCATGTGTCTAGGCGTTCTTCTGTCTCTAATCTCAGTGGGAACAGCAGGGTCTCAGATTGGCAGAAGTTAAATAGCTGCATAAGAATGCCCCACAGTAAGATCATGGCTATGCAGTGAGACATAGGCCCTGTGTGGTCCTCAGACCTCTCTGTCACTGGTTAACTATTCATCATCTTCCCGGAATGGAACAATGAGTCCCTCCAAAATCCTCACTGGAGTAAGGCTAGGCCTGAAAAGCCACCACGACAGCAAGCACACAGGCGGCTTTTGTCCCACGTCCCAGGCCCGCTCTGTGCCCTCGCCCCGCTTTGCCCTGTGTGGGGGCTGCCTTGCCCTCTGGCTTCTGGTTGGGTTCAGTCCCTGTGAAGCACTGGTGGGAGACTGGATGTCTGTAAGGGTTGAGACCTAAAATATTCTCCCAGATCCTCACAGCTTTAGAAGCAGGGTTTCAGGAAGGTGACTGAATCATGGGGGCTCCGATTTCACCAGTGGTTTAATCCATTAATGGATTCATAACTTGATGAATTATTGGGCACTATTATCAGGAGGGGACAGAAGCAAGAGATGGGGCCTCCCTGAGGGGAGTGTCTCAGGGGAGTGTCCTCTGGGGACTGTGTCTCGCCTCTGTCGTCCCCAGCCCTTTCCGCAAGCTGTCTTTCTGCCTTGCCACAGGCCTGGATGGTACGGGGCTGGCTGACCGCGGGCTGGTACTGTGAGCTGCGGTGAACCTTCCTTCCTTCTGGTCAGTCTCCTTGGGGGTTTTATCACAGCAACAAAAAACCGAATAATTCAGTGTCCTCGGCCTTCCCCGAGGACTCACACAGCGGCTGCGAAGGTGGAGGTCCTGCACTGATGCCACAATGGGGATTCCCCGCCAAGACCAGCCTGGCCACTGCCACTGGGCACTGCCACCTCAGCCAACAGCAGAGACCAACCACCGGTCCCCAGGGTGTCACCCCTGCCTGGCAGAACTGAGCTGATTACATTCCTCATTGTGGCAGGGGTGGGGATTCCCCGGTGGACTGGACACTGACTCTGGCTGTGGCGTCCCCTGGTACCTCAGCGCCCCGCATCAGAGGGTAAGGGGCAGCCACGGCAGTGCAGTTCAGTCCAGAGCAGTAATGGTTCACACGCCTAGGGGTGGAGCTTCAAGCCGCACCATCGGGGAAGGGGCCACTGGAAGCTGAACTGCAGGCTGAGGGTGCAGGGATGTGAAACAGGTAGAGGAAGCAGAAAACTATAGATACAGACCCCTGCCTCTTCGCTAATCAGGAAGTGAGATTTTTAGGAGATAAGCATGTTTTTGTCCTTCGCTTATCAGGTATCTATTTCTGTTTATTAGTCAGTGTCTTTCTTTTCCTCCTGTACCCTCTACGCATTCATATTGACTGTGTTGATCATAGTTCCCCCTTTATTATTTTAGTTTTTTTGTCACAAGGTCTCAGGATGTAGTCCAGGCTGGCCTCGAACTCACAGCAATCCTCCTGCCTCAGCCTCCTGAGTGATGAAATTATAGGCATGTGCCAGCACGCTCAAGTTGAGCTTTGTAGTTTAGTGGTTACGTTACAGGGTATCAAAGGAGATGGTGACCGAAAATGAAGATGAGAAAAAGAACTGCCATCATAGAGAGAAGATAAATGACTGATAGTACTTCGGATGTGCCCTTCTTAGGGAAGATGGCAGGGTCATCTTCATTCGTAGAGAGACAGACACGGAATGTTAGGCAAAAACATTACGTTGCTGCCGTCACTGTCTGGACATTAAATGTGATCGAATTACATGATACAGATGGATGCTGAGAGCCTAAAGCAGTGAGACGCAGCAGGACTGTGAGGACCCAGTCACTTCTTTCTGCACGTCCCAAGAATTAGGAAATCTGCAGACATTTCTTGGAACCCTTTGTCGGCCATTCTGCGTGTTACCCTCCATGGGGAGCGGTCCTTGCAGGCTGTTTTGGGGATGGAAGAGTCGCAGTACTTGGGCGGATAGCAGTGGCCAGATGTGTGGGCTTCAGCAGATACAAACAAAACTATGGGCAGACTCACAGACAAAGCCAAGGTCACAGGTTGATGAGATCATTCCAGGGCCAGGGATTTAGCTCAGCAGCTCAAGCACTTGCCTGGTAAGCACAAGGTGGTGAGTTCAATCCCTGGTACCAAAAATAAATAAAATAAAATAATAAGATCATCCCATTCCTAGTGCTTCAATACTCAAAGAACAAGACAAATTTCTAGCCAGGCATGGTGGCGCACGCCTTTAATCCCAGCACACGGGAGGCTGAGGTGGGAGGAGCCTTGTGAGTTCGAGGCCAGCTTGGGCTACAATGCGAACTCAAGGCCTGCCTGAGCTACATAGTGTGACACTGCCTCAAAAAACTAGGGCTGGGAGTTTGGCTCAGTGATTTAATCACCTGTCTGACAGGCATGAGGTTGTGAGTTCAATCCCCGGTGCCGCAAAAAAAAAAAAAAAAAAAAAAAAAAAAAAAAAAAAAAAAAAAAAAAAAAAAAAAAAAAAAAAAAAAAAAAAAAAAAAAAAAAAAAAAAAAAAAAAAAAAAAAAGAAGAAGAAAAGAAAGAAAAAGAAAAAAAGACAAATTTCTAGGAAAATAGTAACTTTCCAAAATCAGCATAGAAAGAAACAGGAAGCTCCGAAAATCTTGTTAAGAGTCATGAAAGATCATCAAACAAATCTCGTGTTTCTACTTGGGAAAAGTTAACTGTCATGGTAATTTCCCTCCTAGAAAACTAGAAAGTTGGGCAAAATATATAAAATGTCAATTTTCAGACATTAGACAACAGGTAGCATGCATGATCTGACTGAAAAACATGATGAATGCATAAATTTGTAAAAGTTTATTACAGTAAAAGACACATTGTCCTTAATCTCCTTCACAATCCTCCCCCTTACTTCAAACGGACTTACCCCATTGTCCTCGCCGCTTTCTGGAGCACTCCGGAAGTCCTCTTTCCTGGGTGTCTGCAGTTGTGCTGTCCTGGCTGCTTCAGTGTTCTCGGTCAATTCAAAACCTTTACCTTTCCTGATCGTTTTGATTTTGGGGATTAGCCAGAAGTCACGGGGTGGCAATGCAGTGAAAAGGGCACACTGTCGTGTTTGTACGAGCCTGCCTTTCTTCGGGGTGGTGTCTGGCAAAAGCAGTCACCGTATTTTTGGTCACACCTCCTGAAGACGCTCATGAAAGGAGACTTCCAGAGCTGCTTCAGGAAGCAGCAAGAATGAGGGAGTAAGTATGCCCAAACCAGCAGGGGGCGTTTTGAGTGGCGTTAATGGCAATGTGTCTTTTACCAGAAACCAATTTTAAAATGTAAGCATACGTCATCATATATTTCACCATATCTGCTGATCACCTCTCGTATAACTATGCCCTGTGAGAAAAAAGGAAAGCATTAGTGAGCCTGGTGGCTGCCAGGTTTATACACTGAGGGAGAGCTGCGGAGGACTCTTGAATCCGGCTGAGTAATGACCTCTGTACACAGTGGGTGAAACCCATTCCAAAACCACTGGGATGTCTATAGCTCACACAGAGCTGAGAATAATTCATGTTACTACTGGCCAATAAAATCAAGTCTTAGAAATGAGGGTAAGAGGCCTGGTGTGGTAGTTCATGCCTGTAATCCCAGCACTCTGAAAGGTTGAGTCAGGAGGATTGCTGTGAGTTCGAGGCCAGCCTGAACTGCATAGTGAAATTCTGTCTCAAACACTCCTCCCCCTCCCAAAAAAAAAGAAAGAAAAGAAAAAAATAAGGCTAAATTAGTCCTAGGGTAAACACTTCTTTAGAATTGACCTTAAGAAATTAGGGGGCTGGGGATATAGCTCAGTGGCACAAGCACCTGTCTGGCAAGTTCAAGGTCCTGAGTTCAATTTCCAGTACAAAAAAAAAAAAAAAGAAATTGGAAAACAAGCCTTATAAGTATCCACCTGATACCACATATTTAACAGAACCAACATCCTTTAAAGAAATATGACAAAATCCACACTTGATGTGGAATTCAGAGTCCAGCATACAATAAGAAATTATATCTAAAGAAATTATAACCAGAATGAAAATTAATCACTAGGAATAGATAAAAAAAAGATATAGAAAGATTAACAGAAAAGAACAAGTCAGTCAGTGTAAATATTGTATTTTGAAAACATGTAAAGATTAACACAGTTGTAATAAAAGCAATACCAAAAGACACAAATGCAACTTGTACTGATGCAAAAATTGAGTAGGGTTAATCGTAAATTAGCCAGTTGGAGGCTAAAATAACAGTGTACCTGAAAATGTAGTAGTATGAATTATCCAGAATGATACATAGAGATAAAAAAGACTTTACAGGCCAGGCGTGGTGGCATACACCTGTAATCCCAGCACTCAAGAGGCTGAGGCAGGCAGATCACCATGAGTTCAAGGCCAATCTGGTCTACATGGTGAGTTCAAGGCCAACCTGAACTGCACAGCAAGACCCTGTCTCAAAAAAAAAAAAAGTTTACAAAGGTAATCAAACCTCAGTAAACTACAGGAAGCTATCAAGAAGTCTATCATATGTGAAGTAAAGTCCAGAAGAAAAGGAGTGATAAGGGAGACAAAAATATTTCTTTTTTTTTCTTTTTCTTTGTCTTTTTTGAGACAGGATCTCATTATACAGTTCAGGCTTGCCTTGAGCTCACTTTGTAGCCCAGGCTGGTCTTGAACTCACAACTCTCTTCCTACCTCAGTCTCCTGAGTGCTGGGATTACAGGCATGAGCCATCACTCCCAGCTGAGACAAGAAATAGTTCAACAAATAATAGTTTATAATTTCCCAAAGTTAGTGAAAAAAAAATGGATTTAAGAATCTCAACTAAGCCAAGTGTATTGGGTGATATGCTATGTCCCCCCAAGCCCTCATATATTTTTGATGGGGCTAAATCCTGTGCTTGCTTGTGTTTGGTTTGTTGTCTAGCACCTGGATTGGTGACGTGAGTGCTGCACCCGCCCAGGGGTGGAGCCGACACACAGTGTAAGGGAAGGCAGATCTTCCTATTGCGCTTCTGCCCTCTCTCGCCAGCGTGCCTTGCTGTGGCCATAAACAGCAACCCCACCATGCCATGCTGCCTTGGAGCCAACTAAGTATAAACTGAAATTCCCAAGAAACTGTAAGAAATAAACCTTTCCTTCGCTAATTTTGGGTGTCAGGTATTTTGTCTCAGCAGCGAGTGAAAAGTAACTAAGACACTAAGCATGGTGGTTGATGTATATAATCCCAGCACTGGGAAGGCTGAGGCAGAAGGATCTCAAATTAGAGGCCAGCCTGAACTACACTGTGAGGCCTTGTCTCAAACAAACCAAAACAAAGAATCGCAACTAATCCCAAGCGGAATAAGCATAACAGAGCACATACAAAAGCCTCATCATAATCAAACTACAGGAAACAAATGATAAGGAGAAAAATTTCAAAGCAGCCGGTGGAAAAAGACATATTACACAGAGAGGAACGAAGAGAAGAATTACAGTAGTTTTGCCATCAGAATCAGTGCAATCAGAGGACAGCAGAGCGAAGCAGAAGCCTTGGAAGAAATAGCTGGCAGCCTGGAATTCTATACACCAGGAATTTTTTTGTTCAAATACAAAGGCTAAATAGACCCAGAGACTTGTTTGGAGGTTCAAGCAGAGGAGTGCCGCTACTTGATACCCTCGACGGGGGATCGGCCGTCCTCCATCAGGGGTGATCGTCCTCTGACTGGGGTGATCATCCTCTTGTCCTCTTCCGCCGAACTCGCAGCACGCTGGTATCCCGTGTGCGGACTGCCTGGGGTGTGATAATGGAAGTGAAGATGATTTTTCTGTAGAGTGCTATTGGTATTTTCACTGTGGTTCGTACAAGGAATTTATTTCTGTTGTTCTTTTATAGACTTTGCACACCAAAATCCAGTCGATGTTGAAAACTTTTAAACAAAAAATGTTAACAAACACTTGATAAATATTAAAAATGGTATTTTTCCTGTTAAGCAGTCATTGTTTATTATAATAAAACTTATAAAATTAAAGTTAGGGCCAGGGATATAGCTCAGCAGCACAGCGCCTGCCTACCTGCCTAGTGAGAGGTCTTGAGTTCAATTCCTGGATCCCAACAAACAAATAAAATTAAGATTAATAATTCATCACTAGAAATATTCTACAGAGTAAACGTGGGTGGGACACACCTAAGTTTATGGCCCTTTATGACAAAAAATGTGTTATGCTCTGTGCAAATAATCCGAAGTTTATACTGTGAACTCCTTCATGATTGGCCCCCTAACTTCTACACATTTATGTCGTCTGACGATCTATATCTAGGTCTCCCGGTAAAGCCTCCTGCGCTCATAGCTGTGGCTAGGGGGAGGTGATTGACTCATGGAGGTGTGATGCTCATTGGTGGATTTGTCCAGTGATGACCTTGGGGGCGGAGTCTGGTCCGAGGGGCGGAGCGCTATGGATGCGGCCTGGAAGGGTTTCGCTCCTCCCCTCGCTTTCCTGGACTCCTCGCTTCCGTCCGCGAGGCCATCCCTTCCTGGAGCCTGGGTTGAAATCTGCAAACTGTGAGCCAAGATAAATCTCTCTTTCCTTAAATAGCGGGTGTTGGGTATTTTGCTCTAGCATCGAGAAAAGTAACGAAGACAGATCCCAAACGTATTTTGCTGGAATGTTGTTTTAAGCTTTTTTGGGGGGGGGCGGATTGTTTAAAAAAAACACCTCAGAGATGATACTTTTTCGTTGAAGGTTAGACTTAAAAGCAGTCAACAATAATTTGAAACTAGAGTGTGATGATAAATGGTGAGGTGGATTTACTCGTATGGCTTGTAAATTAGTCCTGAGGATAATCCCCAAACAGCCGTTAAAAACACATTTGGGGTGGCCGATGGCAGTAAGCAGAATGCTGACTTTGAAAGCAACACAAGTCAGGATGCTGAAATCCCACCGCGTTTATTTGTCAGGAGTCGGGTTATTAGGGCTTATCCCCACCTATTTCTTTAAGTAAAACTTAAGTGGGGCCCGGTAACTGCCACGCACACTGTTGCTTTACAAAATACAGACTAATTAGCCAGGCGTGGTGGCGCACACCTTTAATCCCAGCACTCGGGAGGCTGAGGTAGGAGGAGCGTTGTGAGTTCGAGGCTGGCTTGGGCTACAACCCAAGCGCAAGGCCAGCCTGAGCTACACAGTGCAACCCTGCCTCAAAAAAACCAGGACTGGGAATTTGGCTCAGCGGCTTACACGCCTGTCAGGCAGGTGTGAGGTTGTGAGTTCAATCCCCGGTGCAGCAAATAAATAAATAAAATACAAACTAAGAAACTGAGGCAGAGATATTAAGTCGCTCACCCCGAGTAAGTGCTCTTTCTTAGCCTTGAGATCTAGGAAGAGCTCAGCCCGTAACCCCGAGGTATGGGGTTACGTGGTGGGGTGGCAGTTGGATTCACATTCCCTGAATCAGAACTCACAAAATGCTTTGAAAAGCAAGGGGCAAAGGCCAGGAGGGTAGTGTCTGGCTGCTCAGACAGGGGCCACTGAGTCAATGCACCCAGAGGTAAGGAGGCGACAGGGAAGTGAACCCCAGCTTCCAGACTCAGGAGTGCAAACCTAAACACCACAGGGCAGGAAACGAGACCCAGGGCCTCCCGCACTCACGCAGAGCAATGCTGGTCCCTGTCTCTCCATGAGACTGACCAGAAGTCAAATCATCATCCAAATGGACCTTCAGGGACCAGGCAGAAGCTCAGCAGTAGAATTTGTGCTAAATTCTAACCGCAGCACAAACAGACAAGTGAGACATCTTGGTTTTTAGGCCTGAAATCATCATTAAGGGAGCTCTGCCTTCTCCCACTCCTGACCCCCGAGGTGGATTTCTAGAGCGGTACCCCCAGCGGCCGGTGGCCGGTATCTGGCAGGTGTCACGGGGTTTGGCTTGCTCCTCTGGTTGTTTTTCAGTTGTAATACTCAGCTTGAAGGCTCCTGACTTCTTTCCCGAGCTCTGGGAGCTGTTTGCTTGCAGGGCGGATGTGTGTTGAGGTGCCAAGCGATAGATTTAGCACCGTTCCGTTGACCCCGTCTTTCTATGTTGGTGATGTTGATTTTCTAGACTTATCACTCTTAAATCAGTCACCCAACGCTCCGCAGGCTCTCAGCTCATTGTCCCCGTTGTGTCCTGCTCAGGACACTCTCATGGCTTTAAACTCACCCCATCCAGGGAGCTGGACAGCAGGACAGCCAGGGACGCACAGCCTGCAGAACTGGGTTGCTTTTCTGTGTTACAAGTCGGTATTGACTAACGGATCGCGTGTCCATATCTCCCCAGAATGCTCCCCGACTTGCTGGGCCACCCCCAGCTCCCCTGGGGAGAGCCAGGGAGGCTTATTCCTCACTCTGTCCTTTCTCCTTCCCTCCTCCTCACCCCCTCCCCGGTGTCACCGCAGCCTCCCGAGAACCAGATGCAAATCTCACTTCTGCGTTGCCTAACGCCGAGTGACAGACCTGAATTTGTTGAGCTTGGGTTTTTTAAGGACATAGAAAACAAACCAGCAAATTGAATTGGCTTTAAGCCAGAGGTAGATTGGAGGGGGTGCGTGTGGGGTGGGGGTCGGGGGGGACAGCCAGTCCTCTACTGGTTCTGCAGATGCAGCGCAGGTCACAGACCCCTCGTTAGCGCCCCTCATGCCGGCTGCTGGAACCATCACTCACCTGTGGTCATAGTTTTCACAGGATCTGACCCAAAAACGATTCGGTGTGTTTTCTAATCAGCATTCTTCTAGTCGATTTTTTAATTTTTCTTTTGTTTAGCACACATTTGCAGCACACAAGGATTACATTCATGGTGGGAGTAGGTGCATGCACATACCACATCTTTTTTTTTTTTTTTTAATTCCCTTTCCACCCCTCTCTCCACCTCTTGCTTCCCTTCTCAGCAGATCTGTATCGGTGCTTTTGCACACTGTCTCTGTAATGCCTGAGCCCCCAGATGTTGAAGATTTAGCAAGTGTGAGGCTTTGGAGGGCCTAGTGTATGACTTGGTCATTGACAGAGGCCAAATGAGGAAAGAGGGCCACACCAAATACATCCAAAAATAAGATAGTGGGGAAGAGGAGGTCGGCTGGTTGTTTAGCAAGTGAATTTAAAAGGAGTGGGGCACCGGGGCACCCCTCGAGCTTCCAGTACAAAGGACAGACCTGACCTTATTTCTGCCCTGACCTAATACCGTACGAAGTTAGCCAGGGAGAAGCGGGGGAAATAACTTCAGCGCGCATGCCTCGGGGGCTCTAAAAGGACGCCCTTGCCGTGCCATTGTTCCCACAATGCCGTGACTCGGATTCGAACCGAGGTTGCTGCGGCCACAACGCAGAGTACTAACCACTATACGATCACGGCGAGCTACCGGGACGCCACGGCAACACGGCACCCAAGGGTGACTCTTCTCGTTCGAGTTCGCCTGGCTTTTTAACCGTGCTATTAAATAGGAGCCTGCACCCCACCCGGTCCTGCGCCCTCAGGGCCAAGCGGAGGAGGGAGCCGAGCGCACGGTCCCCCAGCCCCAAGGGTGTACCAGATGCGGCGCCAGAGCGAGGCTTGGAAGAGCTTTAAGGATTCCGGGGACTCTAGGCCTGCGCTGATGTGACAGCTCGGGTCCCTGTCAGCAGCGGCGCGCTGGCCGTCATGCTGAGCTCTTCAGGGACTTGAATTATCGCTTGGATTTTGCAAGGAGGGGTCCTGACCCAGCCCGCGCGGCCCCCTCGGCGGCGCAGCCCCCACAGAGGCGCAGCCCGCGAGGCTGCAGGGCGGCACCCGCCTGGGGGAAGAAGGCGGGGACAATGACGCGCCGGTGAAGTGGCGAGGAGGCGGGGCTTGTGACAGAGAAGAGCAGAGCTGCTGAAGGCCAGCCCTCGGTCCCCGGTAGCTCGCCGTGATCGTATAGTGGTTAGTACTCTGCGTTGTGGCCGCAGCAACCTCGGTTCGAATCCGAGTCACGGCATTGTGAGGACAATGGCACGGCAAGGGGCTGTATTTTGTCACTCTCCTCCCTTTTTATCCTGAATGTGTAACATTGCGAGAAACGGACCCCAGGCCTCTGGAGTCGGTCGGCGTGGACGTTAAGAGCAGCAGCTCGACTTAAAGCAGCCAGCTAGCGGTGCCCTGGCGGGGGCGCAGCGCGGGAGGCCAGGCTGAAAGCACGCATTTCCCCCAAGCACTGGGGTGTCCCCAAGGCCCGGGCGGGAAGGCGCCACCGAGAACGCGACCTTAGGCAGCTCCTGAAGGCAGATGGGGACGCGCCCCGCGGCCGGCGCCGGCTGGGGAGGAAGGGTTTGCAGTCCTGCAGGGCACTGTGGTGGCCCCCACTTTGGAAGTGCTCCCCCAGGTCTCCTCTGCAAGGCCCCCACGACCCGGGCTGGGACGGAGGCTCTCTCCGCCCCGGGCAGGGAACGGACGCCGAGTGCCAACCTGCGGGGCGCTGGAAGCGGACGGTCTCCCGCGGCCGGGTGGGTTGGGGCTCACGCGGAACCCAGGGTCCTGGCGGGCCTGAGGTTTCTGGTCCGAAGCCCCGGCCGCTCGGTCTTGCGAGCGTCCTCGGCGAGGATCGGGGGCGGGGAGCACGTGGGCACTGGGGCCCAGGCCCCCCGGGCAGTCCGCCCCCCTCCGCAGCAGGGGATGGGTCTCCGCAGGGAGGGGCGCGCGCCGCAGGACCGGGTCCCTAGGGCGCGCGAGGAGGTCGCCAGGGGACGGAGGGGACCCCCCCGCAGGACAGCCGAGCTCCGCCTTCCCCGTCCTGCGATGTCCAAGCGGTGGCCTCCAAGCCGCGCCCCGCTCGCCACCACCACCGCCCCCCGCGAGGCCACCGAGCGGAAAACCCGGAACAAGCGCCGGAGGAGGCGGTGGCTATGCGGTGCGCCTGCGTGGCCCACGGCGGGCGGGAACCCCGCCTCTCAGGTGACGTGAGGACGGGAGGGGCCTGTGACTGTTGAAGAGGACGATCAGAGCGCCGCTCCTACAGGTCCCCGGTAGCTCGCCGTGATCGTATAGTGGTTAGTACTCTGCGTTGTGGCCGCAGCAACCTCGGTTCGAATCCGAGTCACGGCATTGTGGGAACAATGGCACGGCAAGGGGACCATAACTTTTTTCTTTTAACCTAGAGAATCAGAGTTTACTTTGTGGAGCCGCTGAAGATCGGATTTTTGGGTTTTTTTTTTCTTTTGCCGCCTAAGACTAATTTTGTCCTCAAGTTGCATGAACGACCCACGTTTATTCTTTACCATATTTCTATTGGTGAATTGTTGATTATGATTTGATGAGTTTTATTATATTAAACAATGAGTACTTAGCAGGAAAAAAATCACAAAAATAAAGTATTGTTTTTAATATTTATTTTCTTAATATTCATTGAGTGTTTATAAAAATGACCATCCAAATTTTCAACATCGACTGGTTTTTGGTGTACAAAGTCTAAAAATGAACTCAGAAATTCCCACATGAACTACAATGAAAATACCAATAGCACGCTACTAAAGAAAAAATCTTTACTTCAATGATCACACCTAAGGCAGTCTGCACAGGTGACCACAGCACAGCCCATACACACGCACTGCTTACACTGACAGCACATGTGTTTTGCTTTCCGGGCCTTTTTGTAGGATGTACTTGACATCTTGCTGGTCTTGCTGTTCTGTCAGGAGGTTATTATATTATACAGTGTGTAGTTAACAAGAACATAAAATATCAATAGAATAAATTATTAAATTCTTAATAGGCACTGTGCATTTACAATAGACCTCAGCATTTTCACATCAGCTGTGTCCTTCCTTACAAAACCTAAACGATAACATCAGAAATAAGTTCCTATGTGAATGACGATGAAAATACCACAAGAACCCTACAACAAAAATACACTTTGCTTCAACTGTCACATCTCAGGCAGTCTTCACATGACAACTGCATGTTCCATGCACACATCTGGTTTACACTGATAGTACGTAGGTTTTGTTTTCCTGTACTTTTTTGTCGGGCACAGTTGACATCTTTTTTGTTTTCCTGTTGTCATACTAGGTCTTTGTGATGCTGCGCCTGCCTGTTTACCTGTCAGCTCACCAGTGTGCCCCACAATTTTTTTTTTTTTTTGCATAGTTTCCTGGGCAGAAGCATTTTGTTTTTCCTCTTCTGTCAATGACCTCTTATGAGCTCCGGTTCCAACTCTCTAAGAAAATTTCTCTGTGATATTTTGCACTTGTTATTTTCTTTGTAAACTGTCGGCTGTTTATACCACACATGTTTAGGATCAAGTAAAACACAACCATTGGCCACTGCTTTGTGTTTCAAGTGACATCATAGTTGCCGCATAATTCATCAACATCTACTTCACATTTGGTTTTGTTAAAGGCTTCCATCTCAGGCTTCTGTGTGTCGAGGTTTCCCTATCAATATTTCCACCGTGGTGCAGTGTTACACCAGCAATACCAGTGTGGTGGATTAAAAACTGGTGGTCAGTTTACACCAGCAGAGCTGAATCAGTGTGGTGCTGTGTAGGTGGCCCATCTGAGGATTGTTGCCAGCATAAAGCGGAGACCTGGAGAGGAAGAGTAGCATTGTGGGTTCTCCTAAGTGGTGGTGCTGTTTGGAGCCGTTGGTTCTCCTGGAGAAGCTTGTCATGCTGGCTTCCCTGATATGAACTTGGCTGTTATCATCACAGGAGCTTGGGACCTTGTCGCTGAGGATAGCTGCGGTTCACTTTGGGAGAGCTCTGGTCCTTACTTTGAGCATCGCTTCCTGGCTCCAAAGAAGATGTGTGTTGTTCAGTCTCCAAGAGAAGCTTCTCCTACTGGCTTCCTGACCTGTACTTGGCTGTTCGCATCGTTGGAGGAGCTTGGGACCTCACTGTCACTGAGAATGGCTGTGGTACTTTTCAGGGAAGCCCTGGTCCCTACTTTAAGCATTGCTTCTTGGCTCTGGTGCAGAACCCTCAACCTACTGGCACAGATCCTTCACCCTGCTGGCACAGGCTTTCTAGCTTCCACTGCTGATCTTTGGGCCTTCCCAGTGCAGATCTGTGAAACAGACTTGCATGAGACATTGTCATGGGCTCTAGGCCTCCAGGTGGATTCATGATAGGTATTGTCATGGGCTCTAGGTCTTCAGCTGGACTCATGCAGGATATTGCCATGGGATTCAGGTCCTCAGTTGGATTTTCTAGGTCTTTAGTGTGTGGACAGATTTCCTGCACTTCTTGTATTTGACTCTGGGTGACCATCATTAAAAAAGTATTATAAATTGTGTGTCCTATATATAATTGTTTTCCTTGCAACCCCTGACTACAACAACCAGTTTACATTACTTTGCCATGTACAAGGCCAATGTTATCTCTTTCTGAAATTCAAAGATTGTAGGATATAATTGCAACATTTCATTTGGAACTTCTGCTTTGTTCCTGTGTACCATTCCTGCACTGGTCAACTTGTGCTCTGTTAGCAAATGTAACATCAGTTGGAGACTGGTAACCAATTGTCAAATATCAACATTCCAATTAATTTGGGAGGTGGGAGCAACGAGTCTGTTCACAACGTCATTGGGTTGATTACTGATTGAATAAAGACCTGCCGGCTGAGTTCCCAGGTCAATGTCCAAACAGAAAGCATAATAAGTCTTCACATCTACAAAGGCATAAATTTTTATGCCCTGTTTTGACCCATTACTTCTTCCTAAGTCCTTTATGTTCTTTTCAATGGGAACCTGGGCCCTATTGGGAAGAGAACCCTTTTGATCTCTGGCTCCTGGAAGGGCAGCAACGCAGCCTGAACGTGGAGGGTGGAAGAGGAAACCGACTTGGCCATTCATCCGGGGACCTCGTGCCCTTCTCCCCCTCCTCTGAGTGTCGGGACCCAGCTGAAATCACAGACCACGGATGTTACACAATTCACGTGCGCTGAAGGCGGGGACGGTTGAGGGTTGTGCAGGGACACGCACGGTGATCACGCACACAGCCTTGCCCTAAATAGCTCAACAGCATGAAGCGGCCAGGTTTGCTTTATGGTTGCACATTGTGTTTTTTCCATAAAGAACGATGGTTTTTCACACTAAATATAAATAGTCTGTGATTTCACTAAAAAAATATGCTTTCCTATTTTTCTAGTAACTTATAGTCAGTCCTCTAGGTCTCCCCTTCCTCCATCCATCCTCTTCCTTCCTACTTCCTTCCTTCCTTCCTTCCTTCTTCCTTTCCTTTTCTGTCTTTGCCAGGGCCATATCCTGGAGAAATGTTTCACCAACCAGAGCTTCAGCTCTTTGTCTCTGACTGGAATTTGTGCCCGTGGCACTGAATCACCTAATGTTTCAGGATGAGGCAGAAATTTGAAGAAGTTTCTGCGCGATCTCCCAAAGTCTTAAACATTAGCAACTAATTAAACACCCAGTTGTCCAAAACTATGTAGGAAAACAAAACTTGACCCATCAAAGCTCCATCCCAGCATCTGGAGTTCCAAAGAATGGAGGACAAACCTTGTAAGTGTGGGTGGTGGTGCATGGCTGCCCTGTCTAGGAGCTGGGCTAAGGCACGACTGGAGACAAAAAGCAGGGACTGGAGCCCCGGGCAGCCCTAGGCCTTGGAAGGCCAGAAACAGCAGCGTCCAGGAGGGAAAGTGGCCCTCAGAACAAGGCCGGGGGCCAGAGGAGGAACGGGAATGCAACCAGAGGGGACAAGGCCCGCTCTAAGTAACCTTTGGTAGAGGATGTCAAGGAAGGGGGAAGTCGGATGCAGGTATTAGAAAGATGTCAAGGAGGAAAAAGAATGAGACTGGGTTTGGCACTTGTGGGTCACTGGTGACCTTTAAATCCTTCCATGACAGCCCCTGGGCAGTGTGTGTCAGGAGTCAAGTTTGCCCCAAGGAGCATCTTGCCAAAGGAAACAGCCCCAAACTAAGAAAATTATCTGCATAAAGATGTTCATGGCAGAGTTATTTAGAAAGAAGGAATCTGGAAATAGTTTAAATCCTCAACAAATAAGAGAATATTGTACTGAACTGAGGTACATTCATTTGACAAGATATTAAATAGGCACTTAAAGTGCATAAAGGCAATTTTAAATAAAATTTCCCACTGTAAGATTTCCTGAAAATAATGTCTGATTCTGAGCTCACAAGGTGAAGCCAGAACTTCGAGGGTTGGAGAGCAAGTGTATGCTTCAAGATTGGTGACACTGACTCTGAAAGAGACAGCAATCATTGACCAAATCTGGGACAACTGGAATATAAAGTAATAATAGTAATGATATAATGATGACAATTAATTCCACTATGTTGGATAAAAATTAGTTTCTCCACACCTGGCACAATGGTGTTCATTGCTACTCCCAGCAACTCAAGAGGCTGAGGTCTCAGGTTTCAGGCCTGCTTGTGCAATTTAGCAAGACCATGTTTCACAATCAAAAATAAAAGATTGAGGTTGTAGCTGGGTGTGATGCCTTGGGTTCCTTCCTTAGTACTGCACAATAAATAAATAAATACTTTCTCCAAAATACTAATTTCTCAGTCCATGGTACTGAGAGAAAGAAAAAAATGGGTAAGCCACGTGTGGTGGCGCACACCTTTAATCCCAGCACTTGGGAGGCTGAGGTAGGAGGAGCGTTGTGAGTTCGAGGCCGGCTTAGGCTACACCGCGAGCGCAAGGCCGGCCTGAGCTACATAGTGCGACCCTGCCTCAAAGAAACTAGGGCTGAGAGTTTGGCTCAATGGCGTAAGCGCCTGTCTGGCAGGCGCGAGGTTGTGAATTCGATTCCCGGTGCCACACACACACACACAAAAAAAGAAAAAGTGGGGAGGAAGACAGAGCAAGCTGCTTCTTCACAGAACTCCAGGAATAATAACCTTAGAGTCACCCTGTTGCTGCCCCCACGGCAACCACAAATGGAAACAAATCATCAGTGCAGGCTTAAACCACTGGGTCAAATGTTGGAAGCAAACACCTCACATTTGGTTTTTGTTGTCCGCATTTGAGGAGTCCCGCTGTGTAGCCCGGCCTGACCTGGGGCTCACTATCCTCCTGCCTCAGCCTCCTAAATAGCTGGGATTACAGGCATGTGCCACCACAGCTCCCTTTAAATAAAGTGGAGAGATTCAGTGGACATCAGCTTACCCTAGTGATCAAGTCTAACGTCACCAATAAGGGGACAAATGGGCCTTGCAGGCCTGCCAGCGTGACAGACAGGAAAACCCACAGCATCGCCTCTGTAGTGATCTTGCCAGAAATGTCTCACCTGAATCTAGTCACAAAGAAACTATGGAAGGACCCATAGTGGACATTCTGAATGGCAACGGGCCTAGACACTTCAATAGGATAAATGACATGAAAAATGAACCTGCAAAACAAGAAAGTGGGCCAGGTGTGGTGGCACATGCCAGTAATTCCAGCACTTGGGAGGCTGAGGCAGAAGGATCGCTGTGAGTTCGAGGACAGCCTAGGCTACATAGTGAGACATTTTCTCAAAAACAACCAAAGGAAAAAAAGAAAGAAGGGAAAAAGAGAAGAGAAAGAAAGGTGAGATTGCTTAAGATTCAAATAGACTAAAGAAACTTCAGCAAATATGGTGGGGAGTGTTGACTGAATCTTTTTGTTTGTTTTTGTGTCTGTTTTTTTTGAGACAAGGTCTCACTATGTAGTTCAGGGTGGCCTTAAACTGACTACATAGCCCAGACTGGCCTCAATTATGCAGCAATCCTCCTCCCTCAGCCTCCTGAATGCTGGGATTACAAGCGTGTGCCACCACATCTGGCCCTTGACTGAATCTAGACTGAGAAAAAAACAAAAACGTTTTGGGAGGAAATGGAAAAATTTAATGTAGACCACAGAGTAGACAATACTGTTGAACAGGTGCTAATTTTCTTAACTAGTAATGGTCCGTAGGCCTACAGAATTCTTTATTCTTAGGAAATATGTCTGCCAAGGAGGGGTGGAGTAAATATGGCAAAATGTTTAAAAATGATGACTCTAGGGCATACAAGTTTCCACTGTACTTGATTTGAATTTTTCTGGGTTTATTTTATTTTTTAGATTTCTGTTTGTTGTTGCTGTTGTTTTATGTGTATGTTTTGTTTTGTTTTGTTTGGCTTGAAACAGTCTCACTATGCAGCCCAGGCTGGCCTCCAACTCACAGCAATCCTCCTGCCTCAGCCTCCCAAGTGCTGGAATTATAGGCGTATGCCACCACACCCAGCTTTTTCTGAAGGTCTGAAGAAGAAAACAATAAAGGGTATATAACAAAAATGTGAAAATTAGTAACCAATGTTAAGAAAAAAGTACATAACATTATGTACACCCAATAGTCACAATACTGTAAAACTAGTAGGAAAAATAGTCTTGGTTCACTTAACATTTATCAAGCAGGTGCCTGTGACAGGTGTGCTTGGTGCCGGGAAGACCCCTGCTTCTCAGTGGAACCCTAACCCCAGGTGATGTGCTGGACCCTGCCAGCATGTGCATCTCGCAGGAGCCCTCCGAGAACATGCACCCCGTATCCGGGTGCCCCTCCACTTTCGTGGCCCCGGGACACAGTGACACTGCTTGTTTCCAAGAGCTCCCTCCTTGGAGGGGGGAGTCTCACTGACATCTTCATTGTAACAAGAGTCAGCGCACGGGGCGCTCCAGGCCTTAGTAATTTTTCAATACTGCGACGCCCTTCCTAAACAACCGGCACACTTCTCTTTCCAGGAAAGGAGGAGCGATTGGAGCGCCTTGCCCAGACATCGGGGTGGTGCCCACAGCCATTGAGTCTGTCCCTTCGCCGGGGCTGGAGACCCTCACCGAGGGGTTAACTAGCCCATTCTCAGGGCATGGGTCAGCTGTGCCCACCTTTATGCTGCTAGTTAATACTGTACACCTTTGGGTAACGCACACATGCGTTTCTCCATTGCACTTCTCGAGGTCAGGCAGAGGGCCAGATCCTCCACCATCTTCTCCAGTCCAACTCCTCAAAGTGCCATCAGGTCTGGGGCTGCACCCCAGCCAAGCATACAGAGTCAGGACCTACAGTTTAGCCAGCTGTAGTGACCCACACCTGTCATCCCAGCACTGGGGGAGACTGAGGCAGGCTCACCAGCCTGAGCTACATTGGGAGTTCAAGGCTAGCCTAAGTGCCTATGGAGACCCTGTCTCAAAAACAAACAAAAAATCAGATCACACAGTTTAACAAGGCCCCCAGGAGAATCCTGTTCACACTGAAGTTCAAGAGGCACGGCCCACATCCCACTAGAACTTGCACAGAACAGAAATTCAACAAACGTTTCCAACCCCGAGGCCCTGGGAATCCTGGGGATTCGCAGTTTGCAGGTGCAGAGGTGCACGGCTTCCATCTCCCCAGCTTGGAGACCGCTCCTGTCGTGGCCGCACTTGGCTCGTACCTCCCTGCAATGACAAACAGAAGACACTTCCCCAGGGGAGCCCAGAGCTGGCCTCAGCTCCAGGCCCCTAGCACTTCTGGTGAGGAGCTCGCTCTGTTTGTAAGACGGAACCGCCTGGCGCTTGGCGGACTTGTGACAGACAACGCTGGAACCCGTTCTAGACTTGATGTATTGACTTGTCGGT
This sequence comes from Dasyprocta punctata, assembly GCA_004363535.1. Classification (NCBI taxonomy): domain Eukaryota; kingdom Metazoa; phylum Chordata; class Mammalia; order Rodentia; family Dasyproctidae; genus Dasyprocta; species Dasyprocta punctata. The sequence goes on from RJWM01013451.1 coordinate 36,191, forward strand.
TTCCATTCTGTCATGAATCTGATTGACAGTGAAAGGCGGGATGTGGCTGGGGGGATTCCTGCGGGTGTGCGCGCAGCCGCCGGGCTGTGCGTGTGAGCCCGTGTGCGGTTGTGTGTGTGTGTCCGAGCGCCAGGGGTGCTTGAGCGTGCAAACAACACGGGAGACGTGGGTGCCCCGGAAACTTGACCGCACGCCAGAAGTGTCTGCCTGGGTTGGAGAGCAGCGTGGGGTGCAGGGTGCGAGCTGGACTGGGGAGGGGACAGTTACAGACTCGCGGGGCACAGGCTGCCTCGGTCGCCCCCCACCGTCCCTGCAGGCTGCCTTTTCCGGGAGAAGGACCTCGGGGAAGGGGGAGGAGGGACGGAAGGCGCCCGAGGCGGGGCGGCCCCTCGCCCGCCTCTCTCACCAGTCGCTGAGCCGGGAGGGAACCGATCTGGGCGGTGCGCCCCCCGCGGGGCACGCGAGGCCACACGTGGGGCACTCGCAGTCCGCCCAGAGCCGCACCCCCGCCCGCGGCCCCGCCTCTCCCTTGTTCCCGACGCCCCGCCCCCGCCGCGCGGCCCCGCCCTTGCCCACCCCTCCCTTGTTCCCGACGCCCCGCCCCCGCCGCGCGGCCCCGCCCCCGCTGCCGCCGCGCCACCCGCGCGCAGTCCCGCGGCCCCATGCTACTGAGCGGAGCTCCTCCCGCGGGCTCTGGCCCCGCGCCGCGCGCGCAGGGGGGCGCCGGGGGCGGCCCGGGGGGGTCCCGTCGCGGCGCGGGAGGGGCGGGCGCCGGCCCGGGAGGGGGCGGCAGTGGCGGGGTGGCCAAGTGGCTCCGGGAGCACCTGGGCTTCCGCGGGGCGGGGGGCGGCGGGGGCGGCAAGCCGGCGCCCCCGGAGCCCGACTACCGGCCCCCCGCGCCCTGCCCGGCCGCGCCCCCCGCGCCGCCCCCCGACATCCTGGCCGCCTACCGGCTGCAGCGGGAGCGCGACTTCGAGGACCCCTACTCCGGGGGCCCGTCGGGCTCCGCCGCCCTCGCCGCCCCCGCCGCCCCCGGCCCCGCGCCGCCGCCGCGCCACGGCTCGCCCCCCCACCGTCTGATCCGGGTCGAGACCCCGGGGCCCCCCGCCCCCCCTCCGGAGGAGCGAATCTCCGGAGCCCCGGCCGGCAGCGACCGGGTGAGTGCGCGCTGGGCGGGGGTGACCGCCAGGGGAGGTGGTCGTGGGTCTGGAGGTTACAAGAGGGACAAAGGTGGCCGGGCCGGAGCGGGGCCTCGCGCTGTCACGGGTCCCCGCGGACGCCAGCGGAGCCCCGACCCTAGGGCTCGGCGTCTGAACCCACCATTGTTCAGATTCTCCACCGGCTGATCCTAGAGGGGTCCCCGGGTGCCACCCCTGTCCCTGGCTGTGGCCCCAGGGCTGGCGGCCCCCTCCCTCCTGTGCTCTGCTCCCCTCCTGCAGCCCCCCCACCCCCAGCCTTATCTTGGAGCCTTTATCTTAACGGGAACGGAGGAACACACGCGCGCAAACACACGCACACAGACCCTTACACACACACACACACACACACACACACCCTTGCTGGCTTCTGGCCCTTCTGCGCCTTGCCACTTGCTGCCCTTTGATCTCTGACCCTTCCCGCAGGGCAGAACCTAGCAAAGCTTTCCCCTCCCGCCGCCGCTGCTGCTGCTTCTCTTCCTCTCCCTGCAGCCCAAGCATCCTGGCAGGTGCTGGAGCCCCAGAAAGGAGGTGAGGGCTAGGGTGTCTCCCTGTGGACACAGCCCCCTAGGGAGTCAGCCTTTGCCTTACCCCACTGGGCAGGAGCTGGCTGGGCTGTTCCCAGGAGGCCAGGGTGGGCTCTGTGTGGCTCTTGTCAAGGATGTTGGCCACTGGGGTACAGGCCCACGCCTTCTCCCCACGTAGTGGACAGTTGCCCAGGACCTGTTGCCCACCGGAGGTTAAGCCACAGGCACATTTCTCTGCTCCCGTTGGCCTCCCTGTCCCGAGAGCCTTTCACGGCCTGCGGGCACCGGGGTGAGGAGGAGAGCGGGTAGCCACTTCCCCAGACATGGCCTGTCTCTCCTGGCAGAGTGACAGCTGAGAGCCATCCCCAGTCTGTGGCCATAAGTCCCAGGAAGATGACACTGCGCCCGGCCCTGCTCTTCCCTCCGCGAGCTCAGCTCCCTCCGGAAAGGAGAGAGCGCGTCTTTTATTAGAGCAGAGTTGCTGTGTGAATCTGAATCCTGGCGCCTAGACACGTCAGGGTCAGAGCTGAAGCCTCAGGAACGTGGTGCATGTTTCTTTCTAGTGTCTCTGTCCTTCCTGTCTTGGGGCTGGGGGCTCAGCTGCCCATCCTGACCCAGATCACCCCCCCCCTGCAGAGCCAGGCTCAAGGGCATGCCCCCAGGCTGTGGGACCCCTTGTGCTTCGTGATGGTGGTGGTGCTGATATAGGCCTTGTTCCTGCCACCGCTCAGTCCCCTCCTGTCTGACCACTGTCTATTGGCCGTGGGCCTGTAGTCTTCCACCCTTGTCCTCTGTGCCTTGGCTTAAAGTCACCCAACAGACTGCCCACCAGCTGTGAGGTCCTCCAGGATAGGGACTCATGTTTATGTCCTGCTGTCTGTGCATCTGGGTGTCTGACACAATGCTTGCGTCAAGAGTTGTCCACTCCCAGGGGCTTCCTAGCTGCAGCTTCCCATGGGTCTTTTCCCAGAGACCCCAAGGAGGGGCTGCACCCTGCAGCCAGGCGGACAGACCTTAGACAGCCGGGCCTCTGCCTGAGTCAGCCCTGGGACTGGGGGGTGCTCAGACCTGGGGGACAGACAAGGGATGTCTTTGTCTGCCACGGGGACAGGAATGAAATCCAGCAGGCTCTCCAGGGAGCCACGCCATCAGCGTGTGGTTTCCTCAGTGGGTGTGATGAGGAAGATGTGGATGTCACCCGAGCCTGGCCACAGGCGGGGACACTCACTCTGGGCCCTGACCTAGGGCTTCCTGCCATGCAGAGGGGACACTCCCCGCCCCTGGGAGTGGAGCTTGGGGGTCTCGGGCCTCCCGAGGCATAGCTGAAGCCAGGTGCTGGCGCCCTGTGGTCACCCATGTGTCCTGGCACCCCTGGGTTTCAGATGTGTCTGGTCCTCGTGTCCTCTTTCTCTTGCCTCTGCGGGGCCCCTTGGCTGTGGGGGCTGGGGACCGCCATGTGCCTTGTGCTGCCTTCCCCGTCTCCCAGACAGAGCCCAGGGTCTGGCACTGGGGCAGGGGAGGGGTCTGAACCTTGTGAGAGGGGCCGGTGTTGAGAACTGATGAGTGGGTGGAGAGGCTTCTGTCAGCACCCACAGGACCAATGCAGAAGGAGCCCGAGGAACGTAGGGACGCAAGGTGACCTGGACAGGATCCCGAGGGTCCCGGGGGCTCGAGACCCTCGGCTGTGCACCACGCAGGGCTCTGGCTGTGCCCGCTGTGGTTGGCAGGGGCTCAGGGTGGCCATCTGTGTAGCCAGGCAGGGCAGGTGTGGGCGCAGCAGGAGCGGGGCTGTGCGGCAGGCTAGTGGGCCCTCGCCATCTGGCTGCAGGAAGAGCCCTGGCTGGCATGGAGCCCCTGTCCCGCCACTCCCGGCCGTGCCTGGAAGAGGGGCCGAGGAGCGGGGTCTTCCCTCGATCCTCTCACTTTTCAGTGACCTTCAGCGGGAAGACCTGTTCTGATTAGGGGACAGGATGGATGAGCCGCCTGTGACCATCTGCACAGTGGGTCTCTTGCCTCCGTCATGCCAAGATGCATGGACGGTGGAGGGGGCAAGTGACACAGACCACAGGACAGCCCTGTGTTGAAACGGAAGCTCTTAGCTCGGGGGTGGAGGTAGCCCGGGGTGTGCAGCCTCCGGAATCATGCACAGCCCCTGGGGTTCTTGTAGAGTTTGCAGCCCTCAGATAGTGTTGAGCACAGAAGAGGGGGGTGGGGGACACAGTGTCTAAAATCGAGCACAACATTCCCATCCTGAGGTCCCTAGCCAGTGTTCTCCCACCCTGAGGTCCCTAGCCAGTGTTCTCCTAGTATAGTATGTCATTGCATTGCCCAAAGAATGAAAAGGAACCTTTTTCTTTGAAGGTCTGGTCCTTGCCTCTTGTGAGCGACTTTATTGGCTTGGTTTGGTTTGGTTTGTTTGTTTATTTGTTTGTTAAAACAGGGTCTTGGTATGTAGTTTAGGCTGGCCTTGAACTTGTGACAATCCTCCTGCCTCATCCTCCCTTGTGCTAAGATTACAGGTGTGTACCACCATGCCTGAGTGAGTGGCTTTCATCTGCCTTCCTGTGGCCCCTGCAGCCTGGGAGTGTGATCACTTACATAGCATACGTCTGATGGAAGTAGAGGGAAGAAGGGAGGGGAAGAGAGGCAGGAGATGGGAGGAGTCCAGGTCTCAGACCTTCATGCCTAGACTGAAGCTCTTTGCCTCTAGCCCGACCTGACCACGTGCTACTATCTTAGTTACTTTTCACTCGTTGCTGAGACAAAATACCTGACACCCAAAATTAGGGAAGGAAAGGTTTATTTCTTACAGTTCTCGGGAGTTTCCAAGCATGCTTAATTGGCTCCAAGGCAGCATGGCGTGGCGGGGCCTCTGTTCATGGTGGCCACCAAACAGCAAGGTGAACCGGGCAAGAGAGAGTGCAAGAGAAGACACATTTTCCTCCCACCCCTTACTCTGTATGTTGGCTCCACCCCTGGGCGGGTGCAGCACTCACATCACCAATCCCAGCGCTAGACAACAGACCAGTCACAAAAGCCAGACTCAGCCCCGTCCAAATTACATGAGGCCTTGGGGGGACACAGATCAAACCAATACAGCTACCATTGGTGCTTCGAGGACAGCTGAGGCCTGTGGGTACCCAGGGGGATCATATTGGTGGCCTGTCCACTGTGCCTGGAATAGTGGCCCTCACCCTGGTGGAGAGACATCTGCTCACTTGGAAGCTTGATTAGCGAGTGACTCAGTCCGACTCAGCCCTGGGACTCTGTCTGTGTGAGCTGGTGACAGCTGGGACCCTGGGAACCATGGACAGGAGGCGCTGATTGAGCTAAGTAAGCCCTGGCTGGGATGGAAGCTTGAATGGTACATGTTGCACAGTCTGGCCTGGAACGCACAGCGATCCTCCTGCCTCAGCCTCCCGAGTGCCGGGACTATAGGTGTGTGTCATCACGCCCGGCTTCCTTTCGTTTTGGATGACATAGTGGCTGATATTTACTGATCGCCTATCTTGGCCTGGTACTACTTTGAAGCAGCTGATATGTTAGATCGGTCAATTGTTGCAGCTACCCTGTAAAGAAGACTGTGTTACTCTCATGGGGTTCTGTATGGGGAAACTGAGGCATGGGACTGTTGAACAACCTCGCGTGGTTTTTCAGCAAGCGGGTAGCACAGCAGAGGTTCCCAGCCCTGTGTCCTGACTCTAGACAGCACTGGCACCCGTTGGAGGGTTGTCTGGGAAGCAGGAGGAGGCAGACTCAGAGAAGGGCCGGGGGCGTGTTCTGTGCGGGACCCGCCAGTTCCCAGCTCCTGAATGCTAGGGATCGTCACTGACCCCTCCATCCCGAGGAGGCCACGGATACACCCGAGAGCCTCAGAAGGGACGGCAGCATTACCCGCATGCCTGTGACAGGTGACGCCTTGGTAAGCGTGGCACTGCTTTTGTAATTAGAAAAGGAAAAATAAGCAACATATTTCACATCAAAGGAGTTTCCCAGGCAGATAAAGCAGGCGAGGGCGTCCCAAGAATCAGAAGCCGTTTACACCAGCAGTTTGCCGTGGGAAAGGTGAGCAGTGTGCTCTTCCCCAGACGGATCGGTTCCGGACTGGGTATTCAGTGACAAAGGACTTCCACAGTTAAACACTTGGGGCAAATACTGAAATAGGCAAAACTGAGAGTGACGCCTTCGTGTGGGATGTGTGCGATGCTGAATCTTGAAACTGGAGTCTTGCGATTCTAGGCAGGCCCTCTGTCACTGAGCTACGCCCCCAGCCACTGAAGTAAAGTATGATCCTCAGGACAGGAGAGAAGACGTGGCTCTTCCTACATTCCTGGGAGTCAGGAGGCCTGTGTCCCGCTCTTGACAAGCTGAGGGCCCCCCACTAGACGCATACAGAAGGTGGTCATCAGAGCCGAGAACTGGTACAGATCTGTCTCCGCTCCCCTACTCTGAGATGAGTTCAAGTCCCTCCTCGCTCTCCCGCTGAAGAAGACAGAGGTTTCAGACGTGCCGTGTAGACTAAAGAAGCTGTAGTCTGGGTGCCGTGCAGAGCCGGCCTCTGAACCCCAGTGCGCTCCCTATCCCTGATGTGGACTTGCACCCCCGGAGCCCCGTGTGGAAGGTCGGGGACAGGTTTCGTGGCCCAGCTGCAGAGCGGAGGAGCAGCCGGCCGCGGGCTGTCACAGGAGCCGTGTGTGTGACATGCAGGTCTGAGGGGGCAGCTGCTCTGGGGGGCACTGCCGGTTGAACAGATGAGAAGCAGGGTCCTGGGGCTGCCTGCGGGTTGCAGGACAGGGAGGCAGGGGGCCAGGGTGAGCTCCGGGGCCGGGACCAAGGGTGCACCTGGTTGTCGGCCACCTGGGGTTCCTCCTTCAGCTCAGGACCGAGGCTTTGATCCTATTCAGACATCAGTGCTGTTGCCCAGCTGGTCAGTCAGGGTTGGGGTGCATGGGGGTTTGGAAGTTGGGGTCACGCCTGAGGATGGCACGTGGTCGGAGGAGGCCTTGTGGGAGCCAGGAAGTGCACATTGAGAGTCTGCTCTTCCAGGCCCCGGTGGACGCAGCAGCGGAAGCCACGGGGCCATTAACAAAACAGCGAACCATGGTGGCTTCGTGGTGCCCCGGGCCTGGAGCGCTGCCTCTCCTGAGCCCTGGAGAGGTGGCCCCAGCTCAGGTCCCGTGGTGCAGGGTAAGCGCTCGGGCTGCCGGCCTTCCTGGTCACTGTGGGTGGTGATCAGGGCCAGGGCTGGGGCTTCCTGGAGCAGGCTGTGGAGCCCGGAGTGGAACAGAGGCGCCATTGAGCTGCCACCTGGCTGCCCACGGGCACTGTGGGCTGGCACCAGGGAGGCCCACGCCAGCCCGGGACGGGGCTCGGCTCCAGGCACGGGTGGGGCACACTTCTGACCGGGGGGGGGTGGGGCTTCGGGGTTGGGGTGGGAACACAGCCTCAGCTGGTCCCCAAGGGCCCCCCGCCAGGTGCACGCTTCCGCTTGCTTCTGAGAGAACAGGGACAGGACAATGGAGCCTTTCCCCACGGTCCGCTCTTCCTCTCCAGTGACGGCCCAGAGCTACCCACAGGGAGGCGTCAGGCGCTGGGTGTTTGGAGGTGAACCTGGCTCAGGCCCTTGGGAAGCTGGGCTGGCAGTAACCCAGCCATCTGCCACCGGAAAGCGATGGCGACAAGAGCAGAGCGCTGAGCTCCTGGGCGGCAGCGACCCCGGGCGGGTGGAGAGAAGCCGAGGAGCGGAGGGCAGTTGTGAATCTCTAACTCTGGGCTTTTTCTCAGAGCGCTGAGGAGCTTTCGCCAGGCTGAAGCCCCAGCAGTCGTGGGCTCCAGAGCCCCTTGGTCGGGGTGGGGCTGTGCCCAGGAGCAGTGGGGAGCGGGGCCATGTGAGAGGAGGACTTGGGGTGCAGGGCTGTGGGGCGATCGGTGGTGACGGCTGGAGCTGGAGGGTCCAGGGCAAGGAGCTCCAGGCCAGGGGTGGCACGGTGGTGGTGACGGGGTCATGGAGGTGGCAGTGGTTGGGGAGGGGCAGGAGGAGCCGCTCCCCACGCCGCAGGCTCCAGAGCCACCTGGCCTGAGCAGAGCACCATCTCCACCGCTGTCACCACCTCCCCGCCCCCGAGGCCGGTGCCCGGCTTGGAGAAAGGCCCCATTGTCCCGAGCCGGGCCCCACCCTGGGCACCTCGGGTGCCTCTGCAGGGCGAGCAGCCGTGGGGAGCTCCATCTGGCGGGGTGCGGGGACAGAGGGAGGTGGCCAGAAGCCCATCTTCCGGAGAGAGCAGCACCTGGTTGATGGAGGCCTGAGGCGAGGCCCGGCCCGGCCCCGTCTGCCAGAAGCCAGGGGGATTTGGGGCCAACCCAGCCTGTGTCTCTCCCAACGCAGTCGAGATGCTGGAGGTGGCAGGCGGATGGGCCTCTGCGCAAGGGTGCGAGTTCCAATCCCAGTTCCTCCACTTACAGACACAGAAGGGTCTTGGGCGTTTTGGTCCCTGCCTGCCCTGGGCCTTCGTTTCCTGCACGTGGTGTTGGTGCCAAAGCCTGGGATGTCATGCGGGTCTCACAGCGGGAGGGCAGTGGTGGCTCTGAGTGCAGCGCGTTCTCTGCTTCCTGTCCCGTTGGCTTGTTTGGTGTCTGGGAGCGCCGATCCTGCTGCCTCTGCCCCCTGCTTGCTCTCTGAAGCCTTTCCATGTGATCGATTGGTCACCAGTTCTTGGAATTCCTTTTGAATCCCCTGGGGTAGGTGCCTGTGGGGCCCCTCAGGCTGGCTGTGCAGCATCAAACTCGGCCCAGGGACACGCTGTTAGCAGGAAAGAAAGGTGTGCCTGTAGGCAGGGGTCGGCAGGGCTGCAGGGTGGAGCCCGAGCCAGCCCCTGCGGGGACTCTCAGCTGCCCTGGGGCAGGTCCAGGTCAACCCAGGACCCTCGCACTGTGCGCTGCCCTTCCGCCCCCTGAGGCCCACTTCTCCCGCACTCCTCCCCGCAGCTGGCCATCCTAGAAGACTACGCAGACCCGTTTGATGTCCAGGAGACTGGGGAAGGCTCAGCAGGTGCCTCAGGGGCCCCGGAGAAGATCCCCGAAAATGACGGCTACATGGAGCCTTACGAGGCCCAGAAGATGATGGCAGGTGAGTGACAGGCACAGGGGAGGGGTCCCCCGAGACCTGGGCTCTGTAGAGCAGGCCCCTGCAGACCCCCAGGTCTCAGGACTGATGCTTGGGTCCCAGGAAAATTGCGGGGGAGCGCCCTGGCCAGGCCCTTGGGAGGGTGCCCATTGCTTTTACGACGGTCGCTTTGGAGAAGGAGCTTGATTGTAAGATGACCTCACATCCAAAAGTCAGACAGAAGTATTCAGGATTGGAAGGAGAGATAGCAGCACCGGCCGGAAGCCAGGGCTCCCCAAAAGACAGTCACTGGCTCTGGGGCACTGCTGTGAATATGGGACGTTGACATTACGTCAAAGTGAAACATCTTTAGGGCACTCAAACAAGGAGCAGCATAGACGCGGTGGGCAGCATGCGCCGGTGTCCTGAGCCCGGCCGGGCAGTGCCGTCCAGGGCAGATGAGCGGGGCCGAGACGCACGGGGAGGCGCTAGGACTGCGGGAAGCACTTGGGACTTGTTCCAAAAGGGGTGTGGCGTCATCCTCAATTCCTGAGCAAGAAAGAAAGGATAAATACGGCCACTTTAAGAGGATTACTGAGTCCTTTGTGCGCAGAATGGATCGGAAGAACTGGGCATCAAGTTGGAGCCAGGCACGGTGGCGCACGCCTGTGATCCCCACACTCGGGGGGCTGAGTTGAAGCCAGCCTGGGCTTCATGGCCAGTTCGAGGCTAGCGGGGCTGCCCAGGAGACGCCATCTTCAGACAAGGGCAGTGAAAACAGACAGAAGGGAGGCAGAGAGAGAGAGGCAGTTGGGAAATTCGGGGGGTCTTACAGGGCCAGTCATTAAGGCCTCGTTCTTCCTCTCCTGAGCCTGGAAATAACCGGGAGGTGAGGTAAAGGAGACAGGCGGCGGCTGGAGCTCGGAAGTGTCAGCGCTCAGGGACGCAGCTGACTGGAGAGTGAGGCTCAGCGGTGCCGCCACCTTGGGCTTCCTGGCTGCAGAACCGGAGTTACCTGCTCAGGCTGGGGCAGTGCAGGATGCTGCGACCTCTGCAGGGAGCAGGCTGCGGAGCGGGGAGCTGGGCGGCGGCTGAGGTTCACCCCAGCTGTCATCTGGACAGGGAGAAATGGGGAGAAAGCCCACCAGCAAGGGATAGGTGGGGTTCAGAGAACCCGGTAGGGTCAGGTCCCAGGAGACCGTGTGGCGGGCCAGTGCAGAGGAGGGGGGCACCTTCTACAGCTGCATCGCATCCTTCGGCTCCTCGTGGGGGCTGGTGATCCCCAAACTCAGCAGCTGGGGCGCAGGTGTGTCGGGAGGGGTGTGATGTCACAGGAGCATCTCGGGCCGTGGGAAGATGACTAGAGATCTGGATGCATCGGTGTCGGGGGCCAGGGTGGGGAGGATGAGGGTGACCGGGAGCCATCGGAGGGTGCAGGGAAAGCCCACGGGAACCGCAGGAAGATGCCCAGGACAGGAGGGCGTGGCCCCAAGAGCGCGGTGACAGCAATGGGGACATAAATAAGCTGGGCCGCAGAGGCGATGGGCGTGTGCAGGGTTGTGACTCCGTCCCCTGGAACGTGTCAGCCTAAGTTGCTCAGTGATTGCTGTGTGTCATGGGACCCTTTTTTTTCTTTTTGAGACAGGGTCTCACTGTGTAGCCCAGGCTGGCTTTGAACTCACAGGGAATCCTCCTGCCTCAGCCTCCTGAGTGCTGGGAATTCAGCCGTGCCCATTTATCTCACCCACTCCAGGGGATACTTTTTCTGTCCTTCGCTCTAGAGCTTGTCGCCTGTGAGCCACATGCTTTAAGGGCTCATCAGTGTTTGGTTTGGAAAGGTGCCCTTTCTCCTCTCCCCTCCTCTTCCCTCTCCTCGTTTCTTTCCTTCATGCCGAGGATGGGACCCAGAGCCTTGTGCAACCCAGAGTAGTTTTGAGGGTGACAGCCCCAGGTGGTGTGGCTGCTGGGCCCCCCTCGGGTCTCAGGTCAGATTCACACCTCTCTCTTGTCCTTGCCCTGGCAGAGATCCGGGGCTCCAAGGAGCCGGCTGCCCAGCCCTTGCCCCTATACGACACCCCCTACGAGCCGGACGAGGAGGCCTCCAGCCCTGAGGGCGAGGCTGCCCCCTGGCCCCGGGAGTCCCGCCTGCCAGAGGACGACGAGAGGCCCCCGGAGGAGTACGACCAGCCCTGGGAGTGGAAGAAAGAGAGAATTTCCAAAGCCTTTGCCGGTGAGTCTGGGTGGAGACGGTTAACACGTCAGACGGTGCAGCAGCGTGTGTGTGTGTGTGTGTGTGTGTGTGTGTGTGTGTGTGTGTGCAAACGCGCATATGTGTGTCACTCAGAGTCCTGGGCTGTGGCTCCTGGCGGAGGGCACTGCGCACAGGGGTTTGTGGCCCTGGGGGACTCGGTGGATGCTGTGAGGAGCCCCCCGACAGCCGAGTGAGGATCAGCTGTCCCCGTCGCGCTGTCAAGCGTGGCTCACAGCAGACCCCAGCCCCTCGCTGCGGCTCCTGCTCACCCTGCAGCCGTCCTGGGAAACCGCAGCTCCCTCCTCGGCTTCCCGTAAAGTGGCCGGCCGGCCATTTATCTTCCACAGAATCAATGCTGTTTGGATTGCCTAATGGGAAAATCTATGGCCGTCATTAGGAAACCTCCTTAGCAGCCCCGCAGCCGCCCACGGCGTCCCTCTTCCCAGGACAGGGTGTTAGATTTCAGGACAGCACCTGTCCCCGGCCCCGTGGGCACAGTCCGCAGTGTCTTGACAGCCCGAGGCCGTGCTGCCAGCGTGGGTCCCCGGACGGGCACAAGGGAGGCACTGCTGGCTCCGATCCTGCTTCTCCTCTTTTCCCGGCCCCTTGGGCCCTCGAGGGCTGTGAGAGCTGGAAGGGGGGACGGGGCCGCCTGCCCCGCCTCCCACCGGTGACCGTCCTGCTCCTGCCCCTCCTGCCTGAGCTGTCCTGTGTCTCAACCTCTGCCTCTCTCTGTCTCCGTCTCTGTCACTGTCTTTCTCCTCCTTCTGCTGCTGGCTCCAGTTGACATAAAGGTCATCAAAGACCTACCTTGGCCTCCGCCTGTGGGACAGCTGGACAGCAGCCCCTCCCTGCCTGACGGGGACAGGGACGTCTCCGGTCCTGCCTCACCCCTCCCCGAGCTCAGCCTGGAGGACGGCAGCGGTGGGTCCTGGGGGGCTTCTGTCCGAGGTGACAGGTCCTCTTGCTCCTGCGGACTTGGGCTGGAGGAACCCAGAGGTGGGGGGTGGGCAGGAAACGCAACCCACCGGCCCAGGAGAGAGCGGGAAGGGACAGAATGCATGTTCCTTTCTGGGAGCTAGGTGTGCCCGCCATGCCACAGAATTCCACTCATTTTACTTTATTTTATTTTATTGTATTTTATTTTATTTTATTTATTTTATTTTCAGTACTGGGATTGAACCTGGGCCTTCACACTGAGCAGCACCCTCAGGCCTTAGTGTAAATTTCACTTTGAGATTCGCTCTTGCTAAGTGGCCCAATCTGGGCTTGAACTTGCCTCAACCTCCCAGGGAGGAGGGATTGCAGGTGTCCACCACCACACCTGGCAGAAACCACTACTTTAAATCCACCCCTGGGTGGAGCTTTGCTTGCCGGTGTGATGAATCCCTGGGGGTGGGGGTGGGGCGCGGGCACAGGAAGCCTCTGCATGCCCAAAGGAGAGATCTCTCCTTGTATCTGGTGACTGCCGGACAGTAAGAGTTTGAAAGTGGTAAACAGCCGGGCGTGGTGGTGCACACCTGTAATCCCAGCACTCAGGAGGCTGAGGCAGGAGGATTGCTATGAGTTCAAGGCCAGCCTGGGCTACATAGTGAGACCCTGTCTCAAAAAAAGGAAGTGGTAAAGGAGAGAGAACAGGGAGAAAGACAGCACTGGAAGGTTCTCAGCCTTCAGCTGTGCCCAGGACGGGCGCCCGAGGGCGTGCATGGTGGCTGTGGGTGCTTCGGCACCTGAGAGCCACGGTGCTATGTGAGTGCCGATGGAGGCCAGTGACTGTCCCTCTACCTGTGGGCCCTGACCTGGGACCTGCTGGGCGTGGCAGCGGTGGGCTCCTTGCCCTGGGGGGCAGAGCCCCCTCCGGGCTTCGGGGTGGGGTGCCGCGCAGGCGGCCATCTGGCAGCATGGGCAGGATTAGCCTGTCAGAATGGCACCAGGGGGACCCGGGTAATTGTTCTGCGATCGATAAGTCATTTCTGCAGAATGGCGTGGCAGGGTGATTTGGAGACCGGTAATGAAGTCTGAGGAGGAGAAAGAAACAATATTATCAGCGCCGATGCCCCTGAGTGGGCGGTAGGCGGAGAGGCTGTCAGCTGCTCCTGAGGGAGCCGCTAAGTGGTTTCCCGGGTAGCTGCCTCCCCAGAGGGCCGGCACTCCGGGCTGTGTGGCATGGGAGGTGGGAGGCCGAGCCTCGACCCAGGGCGCGGTGCATCCGGTCCCCATAGTGGCGGGGAGGGGACCCCATGGCTGCCACTGGTACCCAGGGTCCTCTGAGTCCCTGACCCATGCGTTCCCCGCAGCCCAGTTTGAAGGATCCGAGAAGAGCTGCCTGTCGCCCGGCCGGGAGGAGAAGGGGCGAGCACCTCCCCGGCTCCCTGCAGCGACCCCCAAGCCGGCCAAGCCCCTGGGCACCGAGCCCGGCAGCCCCCTGGGGGAGTGGACGGACCCTGCGCTGCCTCTGGAAGACCAGGTGTGAGTGTCTGTGTCCTCCGGGCTGCCACTCGGACTTCCCCGCAGGGTGGGCTGGGACCCCCAGACATGTCCCCTCCTTCCTCCTCCCAGCTGGTACCACGGGGCCATCAGCCGGACCGACGCCGAGAACCTGCTGCGGCTGTGCAAGGAGGCCAGCTACCTGGTGCGCAACAGCGAGACCAGCAAGAATGACTTCTCCCTGTCCCTCAAGTGAGTGAGGACCAGGGGTGGGGGGAGGGGGGCGCCCTGAGATGTGTAGGCTGGCCCTGCTCACCCCGGGGGGTCCGCCAGCTCAGCCACAGCTCAGAAGGGTGCTGGTCCTCACTAGCCCTGTGGCTCCAGGAGGCTGAGGCAGGAGGAATGCTTTGAGTTTGAGGCCATCCTAGGCTACATAGTTCAAGGCCAGCCTGAGCAACGTAGTGAGACCCTGTCTCAAAAACAGCAACACTTAAAGTGGACCGTTACTAATCCCAGCACACGGAAGGCTGAGGTAGGAGGAGCGTTGTGAGTTCGAGGCCGGCTTGGGCTACAATGCGAGTGCAAGGCCGGCCTGAGCTACATAGTGCGACCCTGCCTCAAAAAAACTAGGGCCAGGAGTTTGGCTCAATGGCTTAAGCGCTTGTCTGGCAGTGTGAGGCTGTGAGTTCAATCCCCGGTTCCGCAAAAAAGACGTTAATAAAAAAATAAATAAATAAAGTGGACCATTAAGGGATTTCTAAACTACATATACCTTGGCGGGGGGGTGGTTCTCATTCCACTTCAGTGAAAGATAGAAAAATCTTGGTGTGGTGGTGCACACCTGTAATCCCTGCACTTGGGGGGCTGAGGCAGGAAGATCATTGCAAGTTCAAAGCCAGCCTGGGCTATAGTGAGTAGAGTGAGACCCTGTCTCAAAAAATCTGAAGAAAAAAAAAGATGAGGAAAAAAAATCACCAGACTTGAGTTAGGTAACCTGAGCCCCACTCTTGGGTTTGATGAAACCAGCTGTGGGACCCCGGGCCTCTCAGGCCTCGGTTATACCTTTGTGAAATGATAGGCATCTTTCAAGCTTTTTTTCCAGTGCCCATATGCAGTCTGTGGATTATAAAAATCAAAAGAGCATTTCAGAATAATTCATTTGTCAAAAATTTGATTTGTGCCCAAATCAAATTATGGTTGTACATGCAGCAATCCTGAGGCTGAGACAGGAGGATCACAGAGTTTGAGGTTAATTTAGGCTACGTAGCAAGTTCAAGACCAGCCTGAACTACATACCAAGAGCCTGTCTCAAAAAACAAAAACAAATTTTTTTCTTTGTTTACAAAACTTCACATGGCATATTGTTTAAAATAACAGTAAATTTTTTTTTTTTTTGATGGCACTGGGGATTGAACTCACAACCTCGAACCTGCCATGCAGGCGCTTAAGCCACTGAGCCAAACTCCTGGCCCTGTTTAAAATAATTACAGCTAAAATCTGTGGTGCATTCAAGTAGCATATACATCATCTCCAAACCAACCACCACCAGTCAGCACACCGATTTCTTTTTATACACACAAAATAGATGCAGAGGTTTATGACTTGCCCAAGGTCACCAGCTAAATCAAGTCCCCAAGCCCAAGCTGTGGCAGGCCATAGTGTTATACACCCACAGGCCCTTGCTAGTAGAGAAACTGAGGCAGGAGGATCACTTAAGCCCAGACAAGAGCAACATAGCAAGACCCAGTTTCAAAAGAAAGAAAGAAAGAATGTTTCCTCCCAATTTGGGATTCAAACCCAGCTCGCTCTGACTCTGAGAGGCCCTGCTACGTATGCCTGGGGTCCTCTGGGCCCAGTGGGGGGAGATGCAGGGATCCGGCTCCCTGGAGCAACGGACCAGACCGGGAGCCAGCTGAGCAGCCCTGGCCGCACCCCAGCCCAAGCTGATCTGGCCTCGCCTGCCCACTGCCTGTCTGCCAGGGCCTCGTTTGCATATAAATGGCTCCTCTGAAATACAATTATGGTTTTTCTTCTCTCCCTAATGGAAGGGCTTTCACTAGTAATTAAACAGCTTCCTCCAAAGGCCTGGCCAGCCCTAGCCCTGTGGCCAGCCTGTCCCACCCGGTCCCCCAGGGTCTGGCAGGGGCCTTGCTGGGCCCTAATGGACCCTGCGAACCTGGAGGGAGGGAGGCAGGCCACCCTCCCTGGTGGTCTGGGATGCCAGAGGCTATGCTCCGGCAGACTTGTCCCTGCAGGAGGAAGTCCAGTGTGTGCCTGGGGAGCAGGTCAAGAGGGCAGGGCTGTGGCTGTGGCCGGGGCACATGGTGTGGGGGGCCCTCACCGCTGCCCCCAGGGGCTGTCGGTGCCAGCCCCAGGCTTTGATCTCAGTCCTGCAGAGCCCCAGCCCTGGCCCAGCCCAGCCTCCCCCTGGGGGCTGCCAGGCTCCTGAGTAGAGCTGCCCCCGCTCAGCTGCCTGGGGCTCTCGGGCCTTGTGCCCAGGGGTGAGGTGCCAGCCTGGCCTCTGAAGATGAGGGCCTAGGACAGACCCCCAAGCCCTGCCCTTGTGCCCAAGTCAGGCCTGCCCCGGTAAGCTTCAGGGCCTCTGCCAAACAGCCGTTAGCCAGCCCCGGACCTGGCAGACCGCACGGGTGGTAGTTTGGATACTTGTGTTTGGGGGTGCCGGGCACACTCCCATGCCCTCTCCCCAGGCTGAGGGTCCCAGGCTCCGGGGGTCCTGGCCCGAAGTGACTCTCCGTGGTGGGTAGGGAGCTGGGCGGGGCAGCGCAGCCTCAGCTTCCGGATGATGTCAATCCAGCCCCCAAGGCTGCGTGCAGAAGCGAGGGCTGGCGCGGGGCCCAGAGGAGGGTGCAGGGACGGCCTCGAAGCGGAGCCCACGCCGGTGCCCCCACCTCTCCACCCACCCTGCCCTGCTCAACTCCCGCCTGCCGTCTGCTGGCTTTGGAGCCCCTGGTGCCACGGCCACGGGAGGGCTGGGGATGCCCGGTGGGCGCCCTGGGCCGCCCCTCTCAGCCGGGTCTCTTCTCCCTCCCAGGAGCAGCCAGGGCTTCATGCACATGAAGCTGTCCCGGACCAAGGAACACAAGTACGTCCTGGGCCAGAACAGCCCCCCCTTCAGCAGCGTGCCGGAAATCGTGCACCACTACGCCAGCCGCAAGCTGCCCATCAAGGGGGCCGAGCACATGTCGCTGCTGTACCCCGTGGCCATCCGGACTCTGTAGACGCGGGGCCAGGGGCCGGGACACCTGGATCCG